>JAULBM010270159.1:0-16587 GCA_032357055.1 Geukensia granosissima
GATCGATCAAGTTCATGTCCGGTGACATGGGGGGGGGGGGGCATGGAAATGTGTCAATGGACTCTGCTTCAATAAAGTCCCTTACAATCTGGGTTCGATGTGGCCGAGCGTTGTCATCTTGGAACACTGGTATGTTTGCAAAGTACAGAATTCTCAAAATGAGGCAAAACACGGCTGACCAAGATGTCATCTCGGTATTTTTTGCCATTCAGGGTACCGTCAATAACCTTTAAAGCTTACAGTCATTTGAAAAGCAGCCCCACACGGTTAGGCCACCGCCACCATATGCAGTCGTTCCATGAACGTTGTTGCTGTTCAGTGCTGTATTCCGTTCCCTCCAAAAACGCAATCGACAGTCCACATGCCTCAACAGGAACCGGCTTCATCTAACCAATGAATTCGCTTCAAATTTCGTAGGTTCCAGTGACGATGGAGTCTAATCCACTGTAGGCGTGCCTGGCGGTGTCTACGAGTTGATTCTGGGCGTTTCACTGATCTTCTAGCACGCAAACGAAAACTATGCAGCCTGCGAACAACAGTTCTTACACTTATGTAACCACCAATCGGCCACATACCTCTCAGTTGCACTGCCGTTGAAAGTGCCTGTAATCTTGCTTGACGATTAAGGTAACGGTCTATTCTAGGGGTTGTTTTACGGGGTCGACCGGATCTTGGGCGGTCTTCGACGGTTCCTGTGTGTCTATGGCGCGCTAAAAGTCTGCTAATCACAGAATTGTTCACTCCAAAATTGGCTGCTATTCGGCGATTACTGAGACCGGCGCTGTTCATGCCAACTGCTTGCCAGCGTTCGGCGATACTCATTTTTTGTCTTATCATTTCAAAAAGCTTTTTCAAATAACCATTAAAGGAAATATGTACGTGTAATCATTCAAAACAATTTTGTGTTAAATTTGAAAGCATGATTTGGGCGAAACAGGTTTTTGAAACCTGATTTAAATGTTCCATGATTTATCGATTGACACATTACCTGTAATTTTCATAAAGGTAATGATGCTCAATTTCGTGTACAGGTATTAAATGTCTACTAAATTGCCTTATAAGAAAAAATATATTGGAAAATACTTTGGTGATGCTTAACTTTTGGCAGACTGTATACGTATTAAACCCAAAATGGGATATACATTTATATTTTGGATTTCGCCATTCTTAATATCATGGCCCAAAGTATTATACCCAAAAATGTTTATGACATTTTATTTTTATGCTCCCGCCAATAAAGCAACAATCAGTTTTAATCGATCAGATGTACATATATGGAAATAATAATTGCGTCTCAGGTACGGATCATTTGATTTGGGGGAGGGGCTGGGTTTTTGTGTAAAAAAAATCTGGCCAGCATTAAAATGAAAAACAACATTCTGGCGCACTGTCTGGCCAATGAAAAAAAATGATTTTTAAAAAAAAATTCTTACATTAAATATACATGAAAAAGTAACATGGCCCGCGAAGTGCGCGAAAAAAAAATTCTGGCCAGAATATAAATCCTAAGAACCACGAAAATCAGATGGTCTGTGCCCTAAAAATGAAAATACTGTTATTAGTTTTTACTGAGAATCTGACTTTCTCTGACTTTCTGTATATGTTATTCAGTAGTATTGATTGATTGACTTTTGTTTGCTTAATGTTCAGTGGCTAACTTTTCATGCGTATTCAGGATGGGAACAAGTTCAACTGTCGAAATTGGGAGAGGGCAAATGCTTTAGACTGCCACCAGAAAATGGAAATGATGGGGACGAAAATGTAGCCTTTTGTAGCGGCTTTGCATGGCCTTCTCTTTTTCAAGATCTACGAAAGGGATTCTCCACACACGCTCCCACGTCACCCCCAAGAAAGGACTTTCCATATCCGCCCCCTTGGGATCGCGCTGGGTCAGCTCTGTGGGTCGAGCCCTGGAGACTACTCCGGAGCCCAATATTCAGTGGAAAAACAATACCAATCATTTTTATTATATTATGTATGGTCACAATTTCACGCCTTAAAATAAAGTTCATATACAATCTCTACAATGAAATAACATTAAATACACAAACTCTTGCAATTCACAATTACAAAGTTTTATTTTTCAACCAACAATTCCCTGTAATATCCGTCTCCTGATTATTCAACCCCCTTGAAAACGAGGTGAAAGTAACCCCTTGCACGGGTTATTATCCAGAAAATTTTTCACTATCAAGCAGAGGGCGACTTGCCTAGTAATACTTTACTTTGATTGATTTACTGCAAGCAATCCTTAAGGGAATAAAGTAAAAAAATTCAAACTTTGGGGAATTTTACATGGTATTATAAGGCAATATTCTACCAAAGTTCAGATCTCAGTTGTATGTGATTCAATTAAGTATTTTCTGTATGTGAGGCAAGCCCTAATTCAAGACTTGGAATTATTACAGGAAGAGGGGTTCATTCTAACGAAGTCAGATGGAGATCATCGAATTTTTTGTTACTGTAAAAGTTGTAATAGCTAATACTTTAGGTGCCCATGCTATTGGAGGTTTTCAAGAGTCGTTCAATTGTCTTTCGAATTGTAGTCATTGTTTTGTCACGAAGCAAGATATGCAAACACAGTTTTCTTGTAATGGTTTCAAAATGAGAAGTGTTGCCATGAACAATGGCCAAGTAGCAAATATAGCTCTTGATCCAAGAATGCCCTCTGTAAATGATTACAAAACGGACTCATCGTTAAATAAATGTAGTTTGCAGTATTATCATGTTGCGAAAGGGATGGCGTCGGATATAGCACATGATTTTTTTTAGGGTGTTGCATGCAAAGTTATAACAAACATTATTGGTTATTGTGTGCAACAGGGCTATCTTACTTTAGAACAAATCAATGAAATAATACAATGTAACTAAGTTTTTGTTCAACTGACAAATCAAACAAACCTACCACAATATCTGATGTATTAAGGAATATGAAAAGTAAGCTGCACAAATTAGGTGTTTTGCACGATTTCCGCCTCTGATGATAGGTAGTAAAGTACCCAATGATGATCTGAAATGGAAAACATTTATTTTGCAAAAAGATGTCCTATGTTTTGTTTGTGCTTCTGCAATGCATAAAGGGCATGCGAGATTTATGCAAGACGTTATGGAGGATTCTCATGAATAAAAGCTTGATTGTTTTCCCGAGGAAACAGTAAAAACAGTATCCTCATCATAATCTTCCAAATGCTACCATTATTGGAATGAAACAAATGGTATTATTTTAGAGAGTATGAGGATTTGTTTTCTTTTTCTGGGTGAGTTTACCAAAATTCTCATCATGCATGCTTAACATAGTTGTTTTACATGTATGTCTTCATGTGTCCAACATATCTAAGGCTCTTCAGTGTTTGTCCCAACTAACAGGTATCAACATGCTGCAGTATTTCCATGTCGCTCGTAGCATAACTTTTTATTTCAGGTTATGTGCAAGTTTAAATTATTATAGGACATTTTTTATTTACTCTATTACAGTGTTATCATCACGACTATGGAGAATCAACTTTAGCTAAGATTTATTGTCTTAATATACAACGAAAGAATCAAGAACGTTGCAATACCAGATACATTGAACTTACAATATGTGAAATAGTTGGAACAAGACTTGGATTAAAATATAATGTGTTTTTTTCCAATATTCCGATAATTACGTAAAATTAGTAAGAATTATTGTTCGGTTACTTTCTCTTATAAATTATACACTTTTCGGTTTGATTTCTACAGTTTGTCTTCAATGTTCAATGTTTTATTTTTATATGTTTTCAAATTTTACAAGTGGAAAGATTTATATCCAACCAAAGAATTGTATTGCATACTTGTATGTGCCTGACCCAAGTCAGGACTCGTTGTTGTTGGCTAGTTTGCATTCTTTACATTCTTTTTAAAATACAAAAAATGTTATGCTGCCTTACAATTTCATTTGCCGATAAGTTCAATCCTCTGATCACTGATCCTTTATTTCTCCTGAGGGTTTCCTGTTGACTTAGTGTAAACCTAATGCTTATGTAAATGAATACCCTTTGCAGGAGTATTTACTACCGCCTATGTATTAGCATCTTACTTTTGATCACAAGATAAAATGAGACTGGTTCAATTCAAGTAATTTTACCACGCTGTTTTCACACATAACAGACGCAATTATCGGTATTTATCATAAGTGATGACGTCAAAATTAAGACCTAATAGCGCAATTGCTAATTCGTACCCATTTTGGGACAAATTCTATTAAGTTATGTTAAATATTACTTTGCTCCCCTCTAAATGTCTTTTGTCCAAAAAAGAGAGAAAAAAAATCATCCGTCGAGAAATCTAAAAAAATATTTTTAAGACTAAATGAAATGTAATTAATTCGAATTTATTTTGAGGTTTGGAATACAAATTAAAAAAGAACTGGTTAATTTTAGAAATTTAAACATTTATTTTTCTAAGTTGAAAGCAAAGTTCGCAGATATTTGACTTGCTTAATTTTGACGGACCTCGTGACCCTCCCTATTCAGATTTGGAAGATGGATGTTTATGCACTATAATTAAAAAAGGGGGACAATTTTTCTTTTCCTATAATTAACATGATTAACTTTCTGTTTCGTGATGGAGACATGCTTTAAGCTCCTTCTTATAGGGAAAACATTTCACAACTACTTCGGTTTACCCTTGTTTGCACCAAAGTTTCTGACTTTAATGATCGTAGCCTATATCTTACTGGGAAATTGTTGCATCAGGGAATAGCTACCACAAGCACAAGACTTTTACAAAATTGTATGACCGTTTCTAAGTTTGAACAATACGACTGAAAATGAGGAATTTTGATACGACAAGGGATATCACATCATACGCTTTATAAAACATTACATATCAAGCTTACAAATTTAAAAATGATCTCTTACTCAATGTTTTGTTAGACTTATCCACATGGAGTACAAGTTCGACGTTGCAGTCAAGACATTAGATTTTGTTGGTACAGATATTAATAAACTAATCCTTTCACACAATTAGATAAATAAAGCATTGCATTCATCTTGTCTTTATTCATGTTATTGCCACATAGTTTTAATTCATCAGGCACACTGTGTTTGATGACATTTCTTGCTGATAGACTTGATGTTTAATTATCATGAATCTCATCCTGAGCTTTCTCTCAGTAACTGCGAGCTTTCATTACAGACTTATCTTTGTTGTACGTATTTTTGTTTAGCGTATTTATGTAATTAAGGTAATCTCTAATCGATCATATTATGTGACTTAATGTTTATTTTTTACTTTTTTGTTTCCTGTTTTTTGTTTCTCTGTTTTTTAGTTCCTTTGACCACTCGTTTTGGGAGGGATGGGTACCCAATTAGCTAGTTTAAACCCACCACATGTCTTATATGCCCATCACAAGTCAGGAATTTTGATCATAGGTTTGTCATTGTCCTTATTGATTTGAATGTTCAATTTTGGTAATATTCAGTTAAGAACAGTATTATTTTAAGGATACCCGATTAAGAGCTTTTCACAAAGGCTTGAATATTCCCCCGTTTTCTGATTGGTGGAGTGTAGTCTCTCTGCTACTTACCCATATCTTTTCATTTTAACCCTTCGGATAGTTTACAAGCCATCATTATGACCAAAATTCAATGTTTTGGTGCCTAATAAATCGTAAAATGTGAATGTCAAAATTCCCATCAACAAGTAAATGGATGTACATGAACACATGGGGTTTTAAAAGAAATGCTTGATGAAATGACCCCAAAAATTCCACCTATTAAGAATATACGTATTTAATAGCTGTATTCTACTGTTACTTGGCACCGGAGCGGTCTCCAGGGCCCAACTCACAGAGCTGAACCCCAGGTGGCGGATAGTTGAGGCCCTCTCTTTGGGGGCTGCCAAGTTATAATACGGAAAACCTGGACGTGGACCATAGTGGGTGACTTGTGTGTAGAGTGCCACGCTCCTTGCAAGTAAAAGACCCTTTTGTATTTTTCGAAAAAGCGAAGGCTAATGCCACTACAATAGGCTTAATTTTCCGTCCTTATCCTTCACCCCCCCTTTTCCCAGTGGCAGTCAAAAACCGTTGCCCTGTTGTGTCCCATCCCACCCTTTTTCCGATATTGATAACTTGTTGATCTTGGTCTCGTCCTGAATATACATGAAATATTTGCCACTGGACGTTAAGCAACCAACAATCAATCAATCAATCTATTTGCTACTTCATTCTTCTTAATAGGACTATGAACATGTTATTTTGCATTTAAATACGTTTTGATATAGATGGAAATAACTAGACAAAAAAATTAAGGAAATTCTATTATAAATCATTACCTGAACATTGACAAATATTAGTGCAACTGAACCTTCAAATCTTGAAAAAATTTATACATATTTGGAATTAATTCGATTTTTTAGACATTCCCTCCTGTTTTGAAAGCTATCCTTTTTATTATTTTTGTAGATCGAGTTGCAGAGAAAAAGCCCTCAAATAAAGGATTATCTAAAACTATATAACAATAACATTGTGAGAACAAGGAGTGGTGTTTAATAGTAAAATGTGACTTTAGAGAACAGTATGACCATGGTTTTGGGATAGGGGTCTGAACCATTGAGTGTGGTTGGGTAGATTGCCATGGATGCCCATGAAACTTGTCTTTTCATGCCGATTAAGAATATATATGTTTAAGGGTAGGGAATATGAACTGTTTATGGTTTATCATTCCCACATAGAATATTTATGTTTTAGGGGTTGGGATCTGAACAGTTTTTGAGATAATTTGTAGTTTCTAGAATTAGGCGATATGGCCAGCCTCGGAAGTGATCATAAAACCCGTTTTTAGATAACACTTAAGATAAATATAGTTTATGACTGGGGATCTAAACTGGTATTGACATATTTACAATGATGAAATAATATACCCTTTGGCTACTGTGTACCACAACCCAACGGGGAATTATCAAAATTCAGAAACATTTTGCACAGTCTACAGCACTAGTACAATTACTGAGCCAGGTTTCGGTTCCGTATTCCATATAACCTAAGATGAGTTGCTTGACAAAAGATTTATATACCCTTAGGCTACCGTTGTATCTTAACCCATGTGGTAAAGCACAATCTACATGTCAAGTGTAATTAGTAAACCATATTCCAAATAACCTAGCAGCAGTTGCATGACAAAGAGAAAATAATAATAAAGGAGACCCTAAGGCTACCTCTATAGCCCAGATCCTGGGGACGTTATCAAAATTCCGAAACATTTGGCACAGTCTCCACACAAAGTATATTCAATGTTCCAAATTTCATCTTCCTATTTTTAATGGTTCCTGATGTTATCCTTGACATTAACGCCATACGTATGTACGCACGACAAAAAGTAGAACATTATCCCCTGCCATCGCTTAGACAACAAAAATACTAATTTTGACCCCCAAAATACAGTTTTCCGAAGCATACGCGCAAGTTAGAAACAACTTCATATCTTGCAAAAAAATTGAATTAAACATTCTTCATATTATCATTAAAAAATTATTGTTTCTTGAATGTGCTCGATGTCATAGGAAATATGATTAAATATACGTCACAAAATAAAAGTCACTGCAAATCTACCATTTTCTGCAAATTGTAATAAATTAGCCAAAACATGATCTCATAGTTTAATTACCTCAAATAACTATTATTCTATATTTTCCAATATTAGCATTAATTTAGAAAAGGTATGCACATGTAACAAAAACTTATTTCTAGGTTTAAGACCTTTAAGTCCTTTCTAATTGATAAAAAAAAAACATTTATATTATTCTAAAAAATTAATATTTTAAAGAATAAATTCTATAAAAAGTGTATAAATTCATGAACACACCAAAAAGGCCACGTAAAAACAGATAAATGTCCATAAGCAAAATGTGACGTTTCTTATAAATCACGTAAAACTGATAACACATTGACTGATTTCCGCTAAAATTAACATTTAAATTACAAAGTTTACGTATCGTAACAAATTGATTGGATGAATGTATCATTCTATCCAAATTTGGTTTATTTAAGGTATGTGATAAACTTAACTTTTTTAATGTTGCATTACTTTTTATTTAACAATTAAAGCAATCTTTATCTTTTGTTTGACATTACAATGGTAAAGCAGAAACGTTTTGTTTTGATTTGCGTTCAGTACATGAAGTACATTGTAAAATGGTTTCTTTTCATGTAAAATTGTTTCATTATGTTATCAAAAATTAAACTCCGAATTTTGTTATCTATAATTTGAAAATTATTTTTAGGTGATATCAAAATATTTTGTCAATATTGGACATTCTTTAAATGACAAAATCCCGTGATGAAGGTAAAAAAATCTTGCGGTAGTCATAAAAATTTCAGGTGACGGAGATGAAAATAAGATGCATAAATAGAATTATTGAATATATTTTTATTAGGTACTGAGAAAAATCAAAATTCAATGTAGATCCATATTTTTCAATTCTACGGTATGAGTTGAATATTTCAGGATACCATGTCCAAAAAACCTAATTTATTTTATCTTTTTACATGACTCAAATGTAAAAATTCTTGCACATCTGAAAATCATGAATATTTTACCTATGCTTGCTTCAAATTAAAGAAAGGGTCGAATATCGGTTTTAAATTATATGTTATTTGCTTGGAATTGTGATCACCCTAGCAGTATCCAATTACAAAATTATTATTGTTGAAGAAATATGAAGAATATTGGTATCTTATATGTTAATTTCAAGGAGTTACCTCTCATCTGTTCCATTATAACCACAACATATAACTTCCAGGATCCAAACATAGCAACAGAAGCACTTAAATCCAAACAAGTCGAAAGCCAAATCCGAGGGCAGAGGCAACTGTCAAGTGAAATACGTTTCGAGGCCTTTCCGCATTTTAAGTGCTTTAGAATTTTAACAAATGCAACACATTTCTGTAAAACATTGCTTATGTCAGACAAGCCTGACAACTGGGTTTGTTTATACCATGGGGGACATGATCCACCAGCAGAGGTATCAATCCTGTGGTTTCAAAATACAAAATAACCGATATTGAACAAATATTGAGCTCTCTGCACAATTCATCAAATTTAAGCGAAACATGAACGTAGTTAGAAATTCTTAAAGTGTGACTTATCTTCCTATGTTTGGCCCCAAGAGGGTCTGATGGAGGTTATTCCTGAAATGCGCTTTACAGGCAGCTAACTTCTCTTTTATATGTTTATTGTGAACGTTGTAAGATGTGGAACGTGTTTTTCTGGCATATAATTCATATCCACATCTTTTCTGCATAAAAATTATCAATAAGTTGTTGCCTGTAGTTCACTACATTTCCGTGGGAAAACAAGATCTCAATAAATTGCCTTTAAAATAAAGTAATTCATTTTTAAATAAGATTTTTTTTCTTTAGCACATGAATGATCGTCAAACCCAAACTACAAAATGGACTATTTAATTTGCCATAGTATTTAAAAACCACTTTTTAATTTTTTTTCTCAATCCGGAATGCAATAAAACATTTCTGGATGGAGCATTCCCTGTTTTATTTCTACATGCTTCCTACCAAACTCTCGTGTAGGCACGTGCACCCGACCGAAACTGGAACTGCTCTGGTAGTTTGGCTTCGTACAACAAACGGGTAGAATTTTGATCTATAACTTCAAGTTCGGAGATTTGGATTTGTCTTGGTATTTTAATAGGATTTTAAGCTCCGTTGACTTAACATCAAACAACCCTTAAAAATATTTAATATTTCTATTCCTAAATGTTTTTTAAACCCATATCATGACATTTTAATCATTGAATACCAAACCAATTTTAATGGAAGGGTATTAACTACACGAAGATGGGTAGAAATGTAATTCAAAGATAGCTAGAAGCGTAAAAATTTAAAACATAACATTAAGACATAATTTGCCAAAAATACCCCGCTGCACAGACGTTTAAAAAATCTTAAAAGTCATAAATGCGTTTTAAACATTCGGTAAAACTAAACATATATATATATATATCATGTTGTGTCGGAAATATTTGAGAAGATTACAATCTCAAAACTAAATGGCTCGGCTTCAGCTCGGGAAATTTTTCGTTTCTCGACTCGTATTTTTGCAATTAGCCCTCCACGACATATCTGTTCATAATACCTTTAGAATATAACATTTAAAAAAAAGAGTTTTACATTTCTTTATGTTATTATGAATATCGATTCATCATTTAAGGTCTTAACCATCATACAACTGAATCAAATCTGACTCTGGTTATTGAGATGTATGCGACAGCAATAATATTATTAAGTTGCAACCAGGGAAGGTGTGACCGTGAGAAAGCCAATAATCGATATACGAGCAAAAAGATCGATCACACCCAACGAAATTTTGACTAACCTAGCTAGACGCGAATAGTCTATATGGATGGACCATGGCAAAGTCCCTTAAAACAGGGGGTTTTGAATGGGTAGATCCGGAAGGGATTGATGAGATTTTTCAATCTCCGGAAAATTTAAATATAGGGCCTAAGTATAAACTGACCTAGAATATTCACGATAACCATAACGACTACCATATTGCACCTGAAAATGTGGAAATTGATGAAGTTCGTAAACTGGTACCTCGTCTGAGCAAATGCAATAAAATATACACTTCATCTTCAGAACCTCCAATACTATCTCTCACAGGGAATGATCTTGAAGACAATTCGTCGTATCATCAGATTTTAACAATCCACATGGCTGAAACCATATATCGAACTGAATATTGAACTCAGAGCCCAAGGCAAATCTGACGCCGAAAAAAAGATTTCTTCAAACTCACGAATAATTCGGCCTTTGGAGAGAGCATGGAAAATATCCGAAAGAGGGTAGATGTTCAGATGCTAATCACAGGAACAACAATCCCTCAAACTTGTGGCCAAGCCCCACTTTGATCGCCGTGTGTTGTTGAAAGAGAATATGACAGCTGTTAACATAAATTCGATAAACCAGTCTATCTGGGGACATACATCCTGCATATTTTAAAGCTCCTTATGTTTAAATTCAACTACATTTTCATCAGGGAGATGTATGGAGAAAACGCCCGGCTACTATTTACTAATAACGATAGCTTGACTTAGGAAATCCAAACCGCAGATTTTACAAGGATATTTCTCCAAAAGTCAAGAAAATTTGATACTTCTAACTATTCGACAGACCACCGGCGTCAAAAAGAAAATTATCAGAGTGTTCAAGGACGAAAAGGCTGGAAAAAGAGCATGACTGAATTTTCGGGGCCACGCCTAAAATTATATGCTTACAAAATGGATGGTAGTAAAGCTATTAAGAAATCAAATGTGGTTACAAGGGCCTTCTTTAAGAAAAATATTACTTTCGATCACTTTGAGCGAAACCTGGATACCCAAGAAGAATATACCAGGCGATGAATATTTTCCGAACTTACTGCAATCAAATCTACACCAATGAAATTAACAATGTTGCTCTTTCGGCTTAAAATACCAAGCGATTCATTCTAGCGGATGGATTGAGAACTCTGGCTCACGGGCCCATTGAAATTTACTTTGACTCTCACAGAAATAGTGGAATATGTCCAGCCGGATATTCGATACAACACGGATGAATTACACAGCGGGATACAGTGATTTGTGGACACTTTTGCCTGTACGCGCTGAAGTTGTTGACGGTTGGCTGGACGTTCTAAGACGTGGTCTTCTCACTACAAGTAGCTCAGAAAGAATGATCTTCCAGATAAGATGATGGTGCTGGTCCAAGGTATGAAAAGATATTTTCAGCCACTTAGGGACGAGATGAATGGTGTGAAGTTGCAGAAAAAGAGACTGAATGGCCTTCAAAACGTAAAAGAGAAACACAATATGACAAAATGGATCGGACAAAGTGATTTTTTATCAACAATGGTAAGGTAATAGTTCTTTATAATGGATTTTTTATTGGCATAATACATTTAGCATGATCATGACAGACAAGTATATTTTCACATAGTAGAAAAAACCAACAAGCATGTATCGCATATTTGTGTGTGCATGAAGATAAGTCTACATAAATTGTGACCTTTGGTCTTTAATATTTATAGTGATATCTATTTTTTATTCCATTATAAAAGGGTATAATTAATAAAAAAAAGTTTATTTCAAGATATTACTTTCAGGATGGTAAGGGTGTCCAGGAATCCAAGAAGGTTTTGGATTTTTCAAGAGTTTTATTTTTACAATATAATTGTTTGTCTATGAAAAGATTTTTCCATTAAAATATCATCAAGACTATTTGTATTATATTTATAATTCCACCATTTAATTTAGTTCTATAAATGTAAAATTTTGTCAACAGTATAATTATGTTTCTAACTAAATTCACATCAAATTGACGTAAAAACCCCAAAATCACAAAATCAAAATAAATCGGAAGTTAAATATGAGTTTCTCATATATCCATAAATTAACGTCATCCCATTTGTCGGTTGTTTTTTGGACATGACCAAAATATATGTTCAATTGTTTCCACAGATTGTCTACAGATGTACATTTGTCATTGTCATAGTCTTTTAAATTATTTTTTTCGAAAAATAATTTGTGGCAAGTATTCTATAAATTATACTAAATTTGAACCATTATAATTAAGAACTTCTATTGGTTTTTAACACTAGTGTGTGTATCATTTTCCAATCATACACTATCAAATTTGCAAGTTCACTTGTCATCCCATTTAAGCCCTTTCTTTAAATTATTTAGAATATTACACGTGATTTTATATCCCTTTTCTCTTAGAATTCGTTGCATGTTTGGTCCAATGGCATTTTTAAAGTTGTAAGTTAATTGATTTCAAATATGTTTTTATTGCCGATCTTATACCATGACATTTTAAGAATTTTTTTTATATTGAAGGTGTTTTGAAATATTTTAAAAGACATAAAATTACAATCTTCAGTTAGTAGATCATTTATGGTCATCACATCTTTTTTTCAATCCAGCTATTATAAATAATCTTTACGTTTCCTTATTTTATACTTTCATTATTCAACAGACTTATTTTATTAATAGGAATTCGAAGATACCGAAGGGGCAGACAGATATTGTCTTCAGATATTGGAAAAGCCCCCCAAAACTTCGTTCCAAAATGGATATTATAAGTTGTTTGTAGTTGCCTAAATACGCCAATCTGATCGGATTTAGATTTCTGAGTATGTCAAAAGTCTATAAATGTTTGTTTAAGGTTAATATTGATCAGGAAAATCAAAAAGCACCGTCTGCAAAACTTACAAAATAAAAAATTACCAATAATAAATCCCATAGAAGTTTGTAAGCCGGTGAGCATATTTTCCTTCAGCATACTCGAGGAAGAGATCGTCAAGATCAGGGTGAGTATCGGTGCGCTGAAAACACTGAAACAGCTGAAACATACGAGTGGTAGTGACCGAGGGTAATCTTTCCAATCTTTACGTCAGGGCTAGATAAATTTTCTGGACGAATTATTAAACACCCGAAGCTTTAATCCAAGATTTGAAGGTGGCAGGGTAGCCTTTACATTTGACATGCATCGCCCGGATACCATCTCGAGTTCGCTTCCTCAAGACCATTACGATGTGGTAGATATCTAGGTTTGTCTTCTCAAGCTCGGGCTCGTAGTAAGAGCCCTGGATTTCATCGCCATTAAATTTGTTCAGGCGATAGGTTGCCGTTAGGGTGGGTATAATTTGAGACACATCCATTACTTTCTCGGTGAAGCGGATGTGTAGACATTCTCGAAACTGCGTTTCTTCTTAGTGATTCGAACTTTGTCACTTACACGGAATCGCGCCTGTAGCACGGGTGAAAGATCTCCGTACAGGTTCTAGTACACTTTCCCTCATTTTCAGTTTGACTGGCTGCGATGAGGTTATCTTGGTAGTTTTATGTTTGATGGAATTGTACTGGTGAACTAACTCTGTCAAAACAGGTAGACAGGTGTGAGTGAAGTTGGCTGGGAAATCCTTGAACCTTTTTTCCTTTCTTGTACGGTTCCAGCGCTCGATCACACTTAATTGTTCTTCGTTTTCGGTAGAGCAGAGTTCAACACCATACTTCTCGCACCGTGTCACTTTTCTTGTCCTTGAGTGGTAGCAACCAGCCAAACAGTATTTCTTGTTGTCTCGTGTTCACCAGATAGTATGCCCAGGTTTTGTACACACCCCCTACGATCATTCGCCGCCGCTCGAATTGACACCCGACGTGTTTGTACAATTCCTCGTCTACTTGATCTGACCAACGAACTTTTTAAACACCCATTCCAAATCAAACTTTAGCGCCATTCATGGGTTTGACTATGCTTCGATCAGCCCGTTCACGCGTGATGGGATTGGGGATAGCATCGAGCGAGGCTAGCATAGTTTTGTCGCAGATAAAATTTCGTGCAGCTGTATCCTCAGCATAGCACAGATCATGGTGATCGGCTGCCTGATTGACTCTGTTGATGGGTTTTGACAAAGTTTTTAGGGTTCCGTCGGAAAGTATGTTTTGGTGTAGTTCCAGATCCTGTGAAGTTATGCCCAGGAAGTTGCATTTCGACCGGCAAACGATTGATTGTTCATAAGACCGGTCCAGGTAGTACAAACAAACTGGAATTTCCTTGCACCACACAAGGCACACAGCCCAACCCCCTTGCAGTCGAAAGTTGGAAGCTGTAACCTCGTAGCAACTATCTGTTTCTGTGTTCTTCTTGCAGTGTAAGCAAGACATTATTGATTTTTAAAAAATAAATGGACATCGAAGACATTTCTGACAACGACGTGCAACAACCACCTACCCCAGTTTGTGAAGGGATTTAAATTTCTCACCACTTTCCAGGCCAAGTGGTATCGAGACCTTTTTCTTCAGGCAGGGAAATGATGTGTCAGACCCGAGAGGGCTCGATCTTACTCGCAAAAATCCTGATGGTATTCGACGATTTGATGCTGAGCAAGCAAATCAATTGCGAGGATTACTACATTCGCGGTCGCCACAGAAATGTTGACTGTTTTCCTATGTGTCTTAACTATTTAAAGCTGCCTCGAAAATCGATTCGAGAAAATGCAAACTTTATCTGCGACTTTAAGCAAGATGCTTAAAATCTCGGAGCGATCACTGTAACGATCTGACGAAGGAATAATTTGACAATCTGTTTAATCGTTGCTGGTCCCAGCCCTTTGGATTTGTGACCATCGATCTCACGGCTGGAAAATATCATTGCAAATCAGATGAGTTTGATGAGGTGTAAAATAGAAATGGATCATTGTGAAAAATTCTTTCTCCAGATGGAAAATACCAGTACCGAGAGAAACACGAAAGTCCGAATGGCGTTGTAAATGCAAGTTTGAATGGGATCCAGTCGTAAAGAGGGGTATATATGTTCGAACTCTACCAAATCTATATCGGTAATGGTGATACCGACGCATGGTATTCTAGGGTTCCCCGTAACCCCAGTGCTTCGTCAAGACAATTTGCGGTCATCAGTGTATACACCCATGGCACCATGGGGAAGACCAATGCCTTAAACATTTAAATCTTGTTAAGTAAAACGTTACTACAAGGCCCAAGGACATCTACCTTAGTGTTTGGGAAATGAGACTAGACAATCCACAGGCGCTAGGGATCTTTCACTTATAGCTTATGGCATTTTTTAAACGCGAAAGGGGCGTTCGATCCAACTGATCATGGATAGTAAGCAACGAAAAGGACTTCCCAGGGAGTTGCACGACACCAAGCGCAGCATTCAAACCAGCACATTACAGCTTCGCCGCGTCAAAATCTGACTCAGTCGAGCCCCTGATATGGTGTTCAAACCTGTTGTCAAGGCTCAGCGGGTAGCGACTTCAAAGGTCAACATGACAATCGAAGATCTTCTCCTGTAGCTGTGCCAGCCATTCATCCGCCCACCAGCCGAGTTTGCCGATCCACTTCCCACTGCCTCTACCATAAACACCGTCCTCGTACTCCTGGCTCAGCAATAATTCAAACTCAGTACAACTGCACAGGGTTACTATACATTCAGATTGAGTGTGGACACCTTCATGAACGCGAGTGTATCGTTGAAGGTGATATTTTCGTGGATGGAGTGTGGTTCAAAGTAACTTCCGGACTTTAGGAACTCATGGCCAAAGAGCCAACCGAAACATTCGAGTTCCAAAACATGATGGTTATGCTGAGATTCTTAGAAGCACCGATGCCATGTATCAAGGCAAAGACCCTCTCTATGACCCTCAAATCGAGCAGAAGCAATAAGTGGACAAACCTTGTGTCATTCATTTAGAAAGGGATAAGCATGTCAATGCGATGCACACCGTATTCTACCCTCTAATTTCGACCAGCTGCATTTGAACTGTGCTTTTCTGCTTACGGCGCTGAAAATAATGGTGTGAGTAACGAAATTGTGACGATGCTCGACTCGATGAAGAAAGCTGGTCATATCACCATCAACGATTACAAGTACGAGTAGCTAATCGTAGTATCCTTTAAACAATAGAAGTAGAGAAAGGTTACGCTCAAAAGTTCGCATACGGTGGTAGAGGTATGTTTGACACTATAACCGGTATTGTCAGGCGCGTATTCACCTCCTTGGGAAATAAACCTATGAGTTTTGCCTCATATGCAGTGTTG
>JAULBM010270270.1:0-16586 GCA_032357055.1 Geukensia granosissima
AACGGGAAATCCCAAGTCACGCACACCTTGTACGTGATGATGAATGGAATCACAGATCAAGATGACCAGTCAAAGAACCCAATAGAATGCTGGGAATGTACTACGTCTGTCTGATTACTAACATAAAATCAGATTACTCAGTTGATGCACGCACTCAAGTCAATGAACGATTGAACCAATTGTAGAATACACGCAATGGGAATGGTTTTTAATACACATTGTTTCAAAATCACCAAAACAACATTTTTGGAAACACGGCAATTTAAAGCTATAATCAAGTTGGGGAAAAAACAACATAATCGATAAATTTTAAAGTACTCAGACAAAACGCGATTTTGGATTTCCGGTACTGCGCAGTTCAGTTCAGGCACAAATGTTTCGGTCATTCTGATTTTTTACGGGTTGTAGGACAATTTCTCGACGTGTTTCCGATCAATGGCCGATCGAATCTCGATTGAATTTGATATGTATTCATGTGGAATAAATTAAATAGATGGTGTACATCAAATCATTGCACATGTGCATTTCATTTAGATATAACAGTTGATTGGAAGTTGCCGTATAGTTTGCAAGATAAAGTTTTTTTTTTTTATTTTTTTTTACAGAAGACCGAGATTATTGTCAAGTAGTTGTCCATGTATGAACTATTGTATTTGAATACTTGCCGATATCAGTCGGTGATATTATTGTTGCAAGTAAAGTTTTCTGGTTGTTAGCAGAGCCAGAAAACGAATACGTGTGACCAAACACTAACTTCGGCCAATATTCAAATACTTAACAGTTATCTCAATTTACTTTTAAAATTATGCATATGCGATGTCAGAAGACTATCTGGTGCAGGTACATCTACTTTTTGGCACGAAGACAATTAATGTAAATGATACAAAAAATCAAGCCATAGCAGAAATTTAACGGTTAAATGTGCTTTAAGATATGTGCACGGGGTATGGCTATTCTATTATACGGAACCCTGTGGGCGGTCTGGGTATAGAAATAGGCCGTTCGGTTTCGCCGCCAGCAGGTAGAACCCCTGCTAAACGGGCGTCCGTTGGTTGGGCGAGATGTATAAATTTTAAACCCGTTTCGGACGGGAACGATACCGCCGTGCCTTGTGTTGGGAAAACGCCACTCTCTCAGCACGTTAAAGATCCCTTTGCGAGTGTTCCGAAGGTGACTAGTTGTTTAGGCTACATTTCCCGCCTCTACCCAAATAGTCCCAATTTGGCATACCGTGGCTATTCAATTCCCCGGCCTTACCCCTTGCTTAACCGATTTTAATATTTATTGTTAGATAACTTGTTCTCGTCCTGAATATGCATGAAATATTTGCAATGGACGTAAAACAGCAATCAATCATCAATCTATTATGTGGAACAGCCAAAGTGTTTGCTTTTATATACTGCAGACTCAGCTTATGTTTCGTTTGTTCTTGTTTATGTGCATCTAGTAAATGTTACACTTTTTGAGATGATTTTTAAAGTGTTACTTAAGGAGTTGTAGTAATTTTATTTACATCTGAGGCTACGGAAATATTTTTAAACATTCATTTGTGTTGTTCGGGGCGATTTAGAGCTTGCCAAGTCACTGCTAATTCTGAAATTATTGCCTGCATTAATTACTGCAAATTCTCATTTCAATAAAAAATGCGATTTTATTATTGACGACTTTCAGAAAATTTCCACGTTAAGATAAGAATCTCTCAAATAAAGTATATAACACAATTACCGAACATTGAGAGTTTTTATTGTTGGAAATTCAAAACATTTCCATTTTTTTCAATAATAAAAACCTTGCAAACATTTGTAATTAAAAGTAATTTAATTCCATTTTCCTGAAAACCTTGTTGGAACCTTTAGATTTAAATCTTCGTCCTTCCCCCACACGGTATCATTGGCATTATTTTCATATCTTTTGTATAAGCCAGCCACTGAGGTGATGTGTCATCTTAATTGGAGACTATTTGAAACGTTGTGACTGCATTTGTTTATAAGTGGCCATCATTTTTTTTGTTATATCAACTATAAAGATTATATACTTACTGGTTTTATGTTAAAGTGATAGGATGTGGACGTATATTTAATATAATAGTAGTGAAAAAAAACTTACATAAAGAAATAGTCAGATATCAAAACAACTATTACCCCACCAAAACGTCACGTAAACATTAATTGAATACTTATTTATCCATTCATCATATTACTTTGTCTATCTGCAATAGAATCATTAGGGTTGATAATTTCTGTATATGGCCTTGGGTACGATTCGATTATGCCTCGTGTACCTCTTTGTATATCATGTCTTAATTGTGGTGCAGAAGTGGTGATGTTGGTTGCTATAACTGATAGTCATGCCGTATTTGTTGTTTTTTTTATTTTGAGGGACTACCCCTGACATAATCTGGTTAGTCTCATCTGTGTCAGTATAAGAAAAATTAAGCTGTTATTCTCTTTCTGTGTCATACGTTGCAACTGGAGAAAAACAGAATACCACAGGACGAACCTATCTTTTTAAAAACAATTGAGAGTTTCGAGTATATACGAATAGAGATCGATTAATTGGGCTCGACTGGAGGTCGAGTTTGCTCGCATAAACTTCGGGTTCGCTCGAAGGTAAGTCGAAGTAGTTCGAACAGAGGTCGACTCTACTCGAATTGAGGTCGAGTAGATATCTACTTCAGTCCCCGATTGACTTAAGTGATCGAGTCGTTGGGATCGAGCTAAGTCGTAATGGTCGAGATAATCGAGTAACTTCGAGCCATGAAATAAAACAAGATCTCTTTACGAACAGCTCGATCTTATACACGGATCAACCCGAGCGCCAATAGATCTTAACCAGACCTCTCCAAAACCGTCAATTAGCACGACCTCGACACGGATTTTTTTGACAGTCAAAAATTTCCGAGTTAAAAGTCCGATTCCAAACTGACCAAAGTAGACCGTTCTGGACAGACAAGGACCACTTTGCAGACCTCTCAGGATCAACCACGATAGTATAGCAGATTAATAAAGATCAATGCTCGACTCCAGCTGGGTAAAGTATGATCGCGGTGCATTAGTCGGCGGTGTAAACAGGGCATAAAAGGTCAGGAAACAATCAATGATCATTTTTCGCACAATTTAGTGCGGGAATTAACTTTGCATTTCTTCACCTCATTAATTCTTGTAAACTGCACAGTTTTTTTTTTTAAAGTCGCCTGACCATATCTAGCTTGACGTTTATATCTTAGTTGGCGATTGATTAAACATATTTTTATGGAAATGAACGGGTATATTCAAACATGGAGGTTATATTCACTGGTACTTGTGGACAGGATATTCTATGGTGTCCCATTGGACCCCCTTTTTACAATATAATGCGACTTTTAAAAAAAATTAATATTTAAAAAAATATCCGTATATTATCATCAATCATTAGTTTCTATCAAAATGGGTGACACTATATATGTATCGCTTAATTTATACATGAGTAAACCCTGTTTGATAGAATTTTGTCTATAATAACCCTGTTTGATAAAAACTTATACCTATATAATAACCCCTGTTTGATGGAAACTAATGATTGATGGTAATATCCGGATATGGTTTTTGAAAAAAAATTGATTTTTTTGTAAAAAGTGGGGGCGTTCCTATGGGGCACCATAGGGTATCCAGTCCACGAGTACTTGTGGTTATAGATAAATATAGTTTTATTATCCAATCACGGAGCCTTATGGGTAGCAAATTTAATACAATTATTACAATGATTAAAAAATAATAACAATAATAATAAACACAATGCAGTTATATGTTATATTTAGAAGGAAAATGCACAATGCTAATTACCTAACTGATATCATCGGCTTTATTCGTGTGACTTATCACATTACGGGGACCTACTAAACGAAAAAATCACATTTTTCCCGAATCTTATTAAACACAGTTGAAGCCGTCAACTGATTATAACTTTTTTTAGTGTAACTGTACTCTTACCCATTGCCCCTTGTGGGCCCTTAATTGGAATAATAAATAATTTGAATTTGTTATGAACTATATAAATTATCAAACAATCAAGTACCATATCCATAATTATACTATAAAATGATCCAATATCCTTTAATGGGATTAAACATCATTAACTAACCCGTTATATTTACATCTTCATTTGCAGTCTCAAATAACTATTTGTTTTCTAAACAGTAATCAGACTTGGTTATTTTAAATTTACATATAGCATATCAAAATTCACCATATTTCATGTATTTATTGAGCATAGGTAAACTTGAAACCTTTTGGTCGATGCATCTTTCACTTCTTTTACTGTGTTTGGATCTTTAGATGTTTTGGTTCTAATGCTACTGATGAGAGGTGAGTTACTCCTTGAAGTGTACATGTAACATACAATGTTCACGATATTTATTCCAACATTAGTAAACTTGTATTGTGTATACATTTCATGTAAATTACAATAATTCATTGATATAATTAAGTCAACTTTAAATATGAAATTAAAATAAATTATGAGATAACAATATCAGTCAGAAAATTCTGCAAAAGTTACTATTCCTGACTATTACTAAAAATTTCCATATGCATACGTAACAAACCATATGTTTTTTTTCTAGTTTAAATGGTAAACGTGGCAAACTCCTACTTGTAGGTTTCATAAAGTCAGTGTTTCAAATCATTTTAATTCAATTCAAAAATATTTTATTGGTAAATAAAAAAATATGATTGAACGACAGGCGCATGCCTGTATCAGTCTTCTCATCAACAAGATAGAAAAATAATAAATATCGTACACAATTTACATTCCAGTAAACTTATGAACTTAAAGTATAAAATAAATGTTGTCATCCGGATATGTTAACTACTAAAAGAATACTGATTGGAAGTTCCATTGTTAAAGTGAAATGACACAATAACAACGAAATTTGAAATGGTTCCCCGTGGAAGTCTGGTGAACTGAGGACGGCGAGTACGTTTTCTTGTATTCCTAAGAAATATGATTCAAACAAGTTATGCTTAGAACTGATAATTTGTTGTAGAAGTATTATCCAGAAACATTTTAACCAAATTTTAGTCATTTTTATAGCCACTGTGACCTTTACCTTTGCTTTAGTGACCCAAGAGCTATAGGCGTATTCTTCTTCAAATATGATATGATCCGTTAACGTTTCTTTTAAATCTGCTTATTTTGTCAAGAATTATTATCCGAAAACAGGTGTTATGAAACTTAGCTACTATGACCTTTAACATTGATGAAGTGCTCCGAAATGTGTCCTCCTCTCCACAGGTGTTTATTTACATGTATATGTGTTTATTAAATCAAGAGTTATCATGCGAGAAAACTGTCCTCTTGTAACAACATAAAACATTTTACTTTTCTACCCTATATACAGTCATAACACATGCACTTCTCCCCTATATACAGTCATCTACCCTATATACAGTCATAACACATGCACTACTCAAATCAAAGTGTTGCTTTCTCAAAAAGACCGGAGAAAGACAATACATACACATCGTTGTCAGTAGAACCAAGACGTTCTTCATGCTCTTTGTTCAATAGAAAATAAATAATACAACAAATATACATAGGAAGATATTGTAAAAATGTTTATTTCCCAATTAATAACATATTCAGTCCAGTTTAGAGGAGCAGACAATCGAAATTCCAAAAGGCACTAATTGTGCTTCTTTTCCTCGTTCTTTTTCTTCACTCATTTGAGGCAGATATTTTTCAGAAGTACCGCAAAAAATATAAAGCAGACAAAAACCGTAAATTTCAGTTCTAGTTGTATAACTAAACAGTCCTCGAATCAGTGATAATCTTCACTTCATCCACCCCAATGAGCTTTAAAGGCACAACAGACACTCCCAAGTCTTCCTCATACCTTGACCTTCACCATGATTTAGACGACAGAGGAAGGTTTCACTTTAATCTATTTGACAAACTCGATAACTTCAACTTTCCAATAGTCAACTTTCTGTTCATTCTATTCATTGGCAGTAACATTCCAGCTGTCCCGGCGTATAACGTATACATATCCCAGCTCATACCATGTTTAAGAGCACGAGTCCAATACAGTGATTTTCTAGACAGAGTTGTGTCGTTGACATAGAAACAGGGATATGTTCCTCCGGTTGAAGTCATTACTTTAGAAATTTTATTGTCGACACAACAATCTTGTAAACCGTTATGGAGTATCCGTTTAACAGATGAAGACGATTCTTTTGGGGTGAAGATGCTTAGTTACCTAAAAAAAGACATGTTCACGTTCTCCGCAAGAAGATTATATATTAATAGTGTCTTTGAGCCTTACCCGCTACCCCTAATAACTAATATTAGAAAATAGACAATATGGCGGGTGTTTATGAAAGGCACAAAACCTCCCAGTCTAGGTGGGGTTCGCACTGTTCATAATTGTATGTTTGTTTTTACTTTTATTAATACAATATGTGTGATGTTCCGTGCTGTTTGTGTTCTCGAGAATCTGTCGACTAATCCCCTTTTGTCTGGCCCTTCTGACTTGTTGCGTTTCCTTCTCTTATTTAAAAGAATATCCAGAACGAAACAATCCACATCTTTTCTGGATTGTGTACTGCATAATATCTCGTTAAGGTGATACATTTAGTTCACTAGATTTCCATGAGTCACGTAATAAGTTCTTAAAAATAGTGCCTTGCATTTCTTTCTTTTATCAAACAGATTGAAGAAAAAAATGGATAAACAACGAGTGGAAAACAGGAAATTACGTGCAGGCGTGTAGAGAGAGTAGCCTACCGTATTACAGTAATTTTGTGGTCAGACTTAAAATATAAGAATTAAGAATGTGCGAAAGATGTTAACTGTATTTTTCCAACACATTCCAGTGCCCCAAATAAAAAAGAGCATACAACTAAAGCACGGGGAACCTTTTTACGACATCCACACAGCACAAGAGAAAAAAGAATATGGAATATATGCCACAATAGCTTATGTGTTTAAGACATTTGACCCAATGACCTCCAAAAAAAAACAGAAGAAAAAAACAGTGTGTTGATTGTGATTCATCTTCGTTTTTTAGTATGTGTATTTTTTCAAAAGAATTCATTATTAAACAGAAATGACTAATGCCCTTACCGCCATAAAAAAGCCGCCCATTCAGTCCTTTTTATCAAAAACCTGATCCATCTCGGCTTAAGATAACACGGTTGCTATTAATGGGACGTGACAGCCACTAGGGGCAATGACTTTGCTTTTGAGTAGAGTATATCATACCCCATTATTTACTGGTTAATTTTTAGTTTGTTTATTTTTATCCTATTAGATTCATAACTGTGAGTAAAATTTTTGTAGGATCAGTACGCTTGAATCCCTGTAATGAATTACTGAAGAAACCATCAGATGATCAAAGTATTATCTTGTTGCCTTAGGGTATCTTTATACGATGTCACTTCAGGTCAATCATGTCAAAACTGGTTCATAATGTTATTGATTACTGACATGTCATGTATATCCACTTTTATTTAGCTGAAATTAAACTGGTTGTAATCAAATTTGAAATAAAAATCCTAAAAATATCGCCCACGCTTAACAAAATTCATGTACAGTTTTCGTGTTACGTTCTTTTGTACTATAAAGAGGCAGTGAAAAAAAACCGAAGGCCGTATGCAAGTCTACAGCTCAGGAGAACAGACAGCTAGGGAAATTTCGAGAACATTTATTAGACCTTGAGAACATAACAAGACATAAGACGAACATGAGACATAGTGTACATTTAAAACTAAAACAAATATACAAATATTCACAATACGGACTACATAAAAGACCGGGAGCGAGCTCAGGTCGTCAAGAAGGGTTTTTTTTTTTAATCCGCTATTCACAGAAAAAAAACTGTCTTCATCTGTGAAACGGATATTCCATGTCAGCCGACAAGCTGGGATGTATAAGCCTTTCGCCGGACAGCTGTAATGTTATGTCAATGAACGGGAAGTTGACTATTAGAAAGTTGACGTCATCGCATTTGCCCTATAGTTTTGTGTGTATTGTTTATCACGAGATGAAGATAATACGATGACTTCCTTGACGTAATGAAATTTTCTTAAATATCTTACCTTTTTAAGTTTTCTATCGACCTCCGTATTCACAAGTGGACCCAGTAATAATCCTGAGGTTAGCAGGACAATACCACATATTCCAACGGAAATACATATTTTATATTTAACAGACATGTTTTTGAATTCATTCCACGTGTGACAAAGGTAGAGTTCTTTCAATCATAAATCGATTTCAAATGATTAGTGAAAAAATGAAAACAGACAAATATGTTATTTGTACAAAAATATTAATCACGTGACAGTCGAATTTATATAACTTGATAAAATCATACATAAGTATATGAAGTAAATGACCCAAATAATCCATCCATGTCAACATATATACACGTAAATGGAACCGAAAATTTGCGGTTTGAACAATCGAATGTTCAAAAGCGATCTGAAAAAAATTTTATGAAATTATTTAGTATTTTCTATATTTGACCGCTATTTCACAAACTATACACGAACTTCATTGTACTTTACAATTAACCTTTATTTAGTATATTCTATATTTGACCATTATTTCGCAAACATACTTTAAAATTAACCTTTTCAGAACAATTTTATATACAGTGTAGATTCATTAAATGTGAGAATCAAACATAAATATTGTAAGACTATTTTGTGTAAACTGCACTATCACGGGGTATAACCTTTAGATTTTGCCTCCCCCCTTTTGGGGAACCAACAAGAAAAGGAGACAACAAGTAGGATTGGTGTTTGAATACATCAGTTGCAAAATTTCTAATTTGTTCCTCGTATACACATTGATTATAGAATATAAGTACTTACCAATAACTGTAGGTCATACGAAATTATCAACAGTAAGTATAAAGTTCGAGGAGAACATAAAAAATAAGACTGACAACATCATAGGAGATATGATCATCATTGAATCGATAAATATATATAAATGAATATTGTATACAAGATTGGATGATGTTACTAGTTCTCTCCTTGCGAAATTATGGTAAATTTTCGATCCCATCAGAACCATACACGCGGAGCTTTACTTCACTTATTTCATACATTTCTTTGCATTATGACCGCCGATTTCCAAAAATGCACTGAAACTAGGACTCCATTATGAGTGGGAATGAACTGACTTTTTGCATTCAAAGACCCTAGTCATATCAAATAAACAGTTTATAGGAAACTTTATCTCGGGTTCACAAAGTTAAAACGAGAGAAAATCTAGGAACAGCTTAAGCAAGAAAAAAAGTGAGTTGAATAAAATTTCAATTGTTGCTCACTGTAATGTCCTCTATTATTATCATGTGGAAGGAGAGGGAATGAGAGAAAAGTGGCGAAGGAAGTGGGGAGAAGATGGAAAAGGAGATATGCATTTCCTGTCCGCACCCACATAAATGCTTGTAAACGGGGTCATATTACTTTCATTTTAGCAAACTTGCAATGAGTAGACCTTAGCAATTGTTTTGACGAAGACAGACAGACGTCTGTTTCTTGTTAAAGGTGAAAAATCTGACTTAAACAAACCTGATCATAGCTGAGAAAAAAAAACAAAAATTGATTTGAAGAATTGACTTTGACCAAGAAATAACCGCCGATCCATCCATATCCGTCTGTCCGTCTGTCAACGACCACCAGTCTACTGTCAGGACAATTTTACTTTGTATGATTTCTGTAAACATTTCTGTAAAAGTTTATTATTACAGGCGAAAGGTCTAAGCTTTAACACAAAAGCTGAATCGTCCCACTTATAAAGACAATATAAACTAGCTAGTTTCAGAAAGATACGGATAAAACTGGACCAAAAGGAAGAAAAGCCAGGATCCATGCAGGACGTTAGAATTTCAGTTCCTGTGAATTATTTTTTTAAGGTTTTTGTTGGAACTGTTTAACGATCTAGCTGATCTATATTTTGGGAATCGACATATAAAAAATTGCAACTTTTTGTAGAGAATCATATAATGTGTGTGCTTTTTTTAAATTTAGCCTGGTATTTTTAAATTACATCACCGATTTCCGTTCTTAAAAAGACCATTGTTTATCGTTTTCATTTCTAATTTTGATCAACATTCTTATCTCTTTTTTCCATTAATTAACCTGTACTTTGTATACTATAAAGTTTTCGTCTGAGTGTTTACATTTTTTGAGAAAAAACAAGGACACCGGAAAAATCTGTTACAAAAAAAAAAAAAAAATCAGTTTATCGCAGAACAACGATACCCACTCTTTTTATGGACGAAATCGAGTTTAGCATTTTCAAGTATTAATTACATGTAGTAGAGAATAACATCTGTTTTTTAAGAAAAGGGTCTTGCGGAGTAGTGACAAAATATATGTAGCAATGTTGACAAATCATACATTATATAACATGTATACTGTTATTTATTTTGCATAAATAATTTTATCTTTTTTATTATTTAAAATACAGTAAAAACGAAGTGAAGGCAGAACTTAAATATCATATTAAGTCAAGCAGACGCATATTACTTGAAGAAGAATAAAATTGATTTAAAGAAGTAAACCAGGTGCAAGATGTTTTATTTTTGTAAAATTTTATTTGAATGAGTCAGGAAACATGTTTTTAAAAGATATGTGGTAAATGTCAAAGAGACGAGAAAAACAGAGAATTTAAAAATCTAGAGGTCTCTACAAGGCCTTCAACAAGCGCTAATACCACTCATTAAGATAAGATCGCCCCAAATAATAATACTGCTCTTACCTTAATTTGATCTAAAATGTACATGTAACAAAACATTAAACACAAAGACAAACCTAGGACCATAATTCCTGACTTGGGGCAGGCATATAAGATATGTGGTAGGTTTAACTAGTTAAGTGGGTACCCAGCACTCCCAAAACGAGTGGCCAAAGGTACAAATCATAGAAAACCAGAGCATATATAACCCATGAAACAGAAAGTCACCCATCCGTCTAGAGGGTACCAAAGCAAAAAGAAGATTTCTCTCTCGCAGTTTCTGAAAGCAAGCTCAGGGTGATAATCCGACGATTTGATACTGTGTTTTCTTTAAGAGGTTTGCTTGATATCATTTGTACATGATTTTTAACTGTATACACTTTGACAAAAGACAAAAACGAGCGCAGTCCAATACATATCTTAAAATGTAATTTTTAAAACATAACTGAAGATCTCAGACCAATTCCAGCATCACAAGACATCACACGAGGGAGTGCTTGATAATAAATGGTGGAAGCTACTTCAAAAGAACAGAACTGGAAACGGATATCCGTCGTTGTTATGTCATGATTGCTAGAAACAAAATCATAAATAAATAAATATAATTCTATTTCTGCAACAAAAAATAAATTGTGGTCATAAATATTTGAATATGCGTGATTCTTCCAATACCTATGGCTATTCAAAACTGTACTTGGGATAAAATTGTAGAATTTGGCAAGAACCCCATGCAAATTCTAAATGTCAAAGATAATGCAATCCAACCACGAGAAAAACAGAGAGAATTAACTAGAGGTCTCTATAGCTACAAGGCCTTCAACGAGGGTGGTCCGTTTTTGTAAACATGTTTATTTTTTTCTACTTGAAGCTTTCATATATAATATTTCATTCATACTGGGCGAATTTCGTCTGTATTAAATTTAAGCAATATTTATATGACAATTATAGGCTGAATTTTTATTTGTAGCTTATATATATCAAATATTCTATTCATAATTAGTTAGACCGTGTTGGCTCAAAGGACGCGGGTCGTTAAAGCCAATTTTTGGCCCAAGAATTTGGCTAAAAAAGAAAATTGGCTAATGTCTGTTATTTTATATTTTTTCTTTTGAAAAATGTCTATAAAATGAAAATCCTACAGAATGTTTAGTTTAATTAGTTCTATAATGGTTACATGACACATAGAAAATGCTTTAAATTTGAAAATACTGAGAAATTATATAATTTGATGCAATGCTTGATATTATTTTGTCGATTTTAATATAGATCGCACAAAAACATCACAACCAAACTTTGCACAATTAATGATCTATCAAATACAAATTTTTGGTTAAAATATCTTCGTGATGTTTTTGTGCGATCATATCTATTTTGAACAAAACAACCCCCCAATATTGAGTATTTTTACCGAAAATGTTAAATTATTGTCAAAATAGTCAAATATACCCTTTCATTTTGTCGAAATGGCGAAAAGTATACAAGAAAAAGTAATGAATTATTAAAAGACGATTATTGAACATCATTTTCACAACAACTTATTTTATTGTGGCACAAAATTAAAAATTTGGGCCAAATATGGGGCTTAACGTACCTACTCCTTTGAACAAATAGCATTGAAAATAATTTAAAACATAAATGAAAGGGCAAAGGCATTAAGCCCTCTTTTTGGCAAAACATAGCAAAAATTAAATAACGTCAGCTTTAGTTTCCAGTGGGATGTTATGTGTTAATATATTTGTCTCGACGTATGTCTTCTGACTTAACGAATTATGTCACCCTCTTTGGTGTCTTTGAATTCCGATGAAAAAAATCGACTGTTTATTTGGTTAAATTGACTTAAATTCAGGATGCTTAAACAACAAACAAATAATAATTAATAATTTTTTCCCCTGATACTTGAACACTTAATATCTGTGTGAAAAATATAAAAGGGAGAATAAAATTTTCATTACTAATTTTCTGTAACACAAACATGGCATTTTGCGACATCTCGATTTTTCACAGTTGATTTAAACAGGAAATTTTCTGAATAATTCTGTTAAGTGATCTGTGCATGGTTAAATATGCATCGAATCCTTGTGAATTTATTCCTTATTTACTTATTTTTTTCTTTATTTCTATACATTCCGAGGACATGATCCATCCGTACGTTAAGTTGAGTAGTTAAAAAGTAAAGTGTTTCAGGTAATATACAACCTCTAATCTCCTAACAAAATCTTGTTACGCACTAAAGAATGGTTTAAAATAAACTTAAAACACATAAAAACTAAAAATACAGAAAAGTGAATTAAAACAGATCCGGATTTTTCGAAAATCAGTAGAAATGAATAAAAAAATGATAACTACTTGCGAAAAATTTCATTTATTTTGTTCAAAATTGTTAGTAAAACAGTTGAATAGTTGTCCATGATTTGTTTACTGTCAAAATTTAACTAGACGAAAAAAATATACCTACCCATTTTAAACCACGTGACCATTAAATTATGTTCGCCTGTACTTAAAATCGGTCGGTTTTAAACACTTAGAAGGATTGACCTAAATTATTCGTCCGCGTAACATAAAATAATAATTGTATCAGCAACGAACACATATTTTAGATCTTATCGGACTTTGTGAGGTGAAAATAATCAACAATGATGTTAATGTATGCAGATAATTGTTCAAATATGCAGAGAATTGTGAGAAATTATTATCTCATGTACTATCAATATATGTTCATTTGGATGAGCTTTCTTTAATAAAAACATTTTGGACTGTTATAACCGTTCATTATAGATAAGAAAATGAAATGATATATATTTCTGGCAAATGTCACAAAAATTGCACGAGAAATACAGAGGGGATTTACAAATCTAGATGTCTCTACAAGGCCTTCGACAAGGATGGGAGACCAATACTCCTCGTGAAAAGCTCTAAATCTCCCCATATATTATATTAATATGATATAAAATTGTAAATTAAGAAATAATTCGTGGCACCCATAAGTTTGTTGATGATTTTTTCCTGGGCTGGAGGTTTCATCCTGAGCGTTATCGTCAGAGGGATACAATTTGTGAGATCTATGACAACCCATATTAAAGTAGAAACAAACTTATGGCTGTCATGAATTATTTCTTTTCTATTATTGTAAATACGTAAATATTAAGAAAATGCCGTTTGTTTTAAAATACGTTGTGAACACAATTCATTGTGACGTTAATTTTGTAAACCCATGACCACATTTCCTGACTTGTGGCAGGCTTTTGAAACATTTGTTGGGGTTAAACCAGTTAAGTGAGATCCCAACCTGTCCCCAAATAAGCGATCAAGGGGAATGAATAAAAGGAAAAAAAAGGAGAAACAGTCAAACTATAATTCACCCAACTCGACTAGAGAGAGTACCTGAATACCAATAAATATACTTAACAAAAATACATACAAAAGAGCTGACATCTCTAATGAATATCCAGTTACTAAATCCAGTTCAGGTTGAGATTCCTGAAGATAAGACACATTATGCCTGTCAACACGAAACGTCATCAAACACAGTATGTCCGACGATTTAATACTGTGTTATCAAAAAAGTGAGCAAAGACCAGATGGATACAAGGTCATATTTATGGAACTCTGTAAAAGGAATTATATATCTATGTTTGTATTGTTTTTAAAAAAATATAACATTTATGTCATTGTTCATTTTTGTAGTATCTAAATGGCATGTCATAGAAAAAGAGATTCGGTATGACTTAGTAAGCCATCCAAAACGTCAAAATTACAAACATCTACAGGTTGACCCAACGCCTTTAATAATGCAAAAATATCCACAGCACAAGGCAAGCTGTAAAAGGCCCAAAAAATAAAATATAATGACATTGAAAATTAACAATGTAAAACAAGTAACATAAACATAAAAACAACGACATCCACTGGATTATAGGTTCCTGGCGTGGGGCAGGCACATAAATTATTTTGCGGGGTTAAGCGTGTTTGCAAAACATTAAGAAAAATGCCGTTTGTTTTAAAATACGTTGTGAACCCAATTCATTGTGGCGTTCATTTGGCCAACCCATGACCACAATTCCTGACTTTGGACAGGTTTTTCAAACATTTGTTGGGGTTAAACTAGTTAAGTGAGATCCCAACCTCCCCCAAAACAAGCAATCAAAGGGAAAGAATCAAAGAAAACAAAAGGAGAAACAGACAAACTATAAAAATCAAACATATTAAATTCACCCAATCCGACCAAAGAGAGTACCTGCATAACAGCTGACTAGAAAGCTACTGAGCCAAAGGTTTCTCAGGGAAAGATTAGAGTCATCACTCGGGAAGTTTTTTCGGTCGCCATTATGATTTGGTTGACCGGTACGAAATATCCATTTCATAGATGACAATGGATATCTTCCGACTGTCATGAATAACAATCCGTTCCTATACCGGTTGTGACTCACATCGATTATGACTATACACCGGCTTTGACTACTGAGCACCTGAACTCACCCTGGTTTTTGAAGGGTTCGTATTACTCTAGCTTTAGTTTTTAGTGCAGTGTTGTGTGTTCTATGTTTGTCTTTCGTTTCATTATGTTGGCCATGGTCTTGTCTGTCTTCTGACTTTACGATTTCTGTCTGCCCTTTGGTATCTTTGAATTCCTTTCATCAATAAATATACTTAACAAAGAAGTGACATCTCTGTTGAATATCCGCAGTTACTAAATCAAGTTCATGTTGAGATCCCTGAAGATAAGACACATCATGCCTGTCAACACGAGATGTCATCAAACACAGTGTGTCCGCCGATTAAATACTGTGTTGTCAAAAAAGTCATAGAAAAGAGATTCACTATGACTCAGGCAGCCATCCAAAAACGTCAAAAATTACAAACATCTACAGGTTGACTCAACGACTTTAATAATGCACAAATTTCCACAGCACAAGGCAAGCTGTAAAAAGCCCCAAAATAAAATGTAATGACATTGAAAATTAACAATAACTGGAACAATTATTATACCATGTTAAACAAGTTACACTTAAACATAAAAACATATATGCATGTGCACAACATCCGCTGGATTATAGGTTCCTGGCTTGGGGCAGGCACATAAATTATTTTGCGGGGTTAAACATGTTTGTAATATCTCAACCCTACCCTAACATGAAATCTTAATTTGTTACAAACGAACCTTCGGAGGCGAAAACTAGCCAGTAAGAAACAAGAATTTTATTATACTCTATTTAATTTCCAATACGGACAAATCTTCTTAAAAGATATAAAAGGTTATTAAGATGCTCCGTATTCATTATTTTGGAAGGCTTTTAAAGAAATATCTTTTATAAATGCCCAATCAAAAAATATTTTCCTTAGCAGCCATGATTATGTTCTGGCAAAGACAAACAAACTTTAAAAAAAAGACCTACCTTCGCATCATCTTTATTCTCATAAACCAGTACATAATACATGGTACAGAGAAGTAAAAATTACAAATATATACACAATACTATATACAGAATTTACAAATAGGGATAGTTATAGCCTAGAGGACAAAACTGCTGTTCACAATTCTAATAAAAATTTACACAAGTTCATTAAATGTTTTTTTATGTGTGGCACTCATAATTTTTTCAAAAGTCAGTATATTTGGTCTTTTTATCAAAGTTTTATTGATGATTTTTTTTCCTTTCACTGGAGAAACGGTCGCATTTGAGTATATAGTGATACTCATCTCCGATGTCCTGTGAGTCACAATAAGTACAAGTTCTATACACTCTTTCGACTTGATTCCATCGTCCTGTTTCTACAGGTAAACGCGTACTGGTCGTTCGAAATATACAAAGAGTAAATATATCCTTATCTTCTAGTATACGGATGTAGTTTTCAAACGCCAA
>JAULBM010270380.1:0-16577 GCA_032357055.1 Geukensia granosissima
TTATTTACAAACCTGCAAGGTATTTCAAACGAAGTATTGCTCTCTCAATTGATCTTAGAACCATGTTTGATAAGACATATTAAATAAACCATTGATATTTGGGAATTTTAAGGAAATTTTTGGGAAAATTTCTGCCTTTTTTGCATTGGGAAAGGGCCGAATTTCGGCCTCAATTTGTACATTAAAAAATCACTGCAGTACATGATTTGATATGGTCAAAATAATTATACTTCAGGCAAACAACTAGCAATGACACCCGATAGTTTAATATGATCTCAAATATGTAAATGGCCACATCCTGTTTACAGCAATCTGTAGTGTTTTTGACAACTATTTTTTACAATGGCACTATGCATGTGCTGCATGAAATGATTGCAGAATGTCTACAAGAGAAAGCTGGAAAGAGTATTTTCTGGTATAAATGTGATTGACACAGTAATATGGCAGATAAAGTGATTGGTCTATTTTTTAAATGAAATATGGAATATATGCCAGAAAGATACAATAAACATCTTTACATACATTTAAAACAATTATTAAAAGCCAAATTTCTTTTTCCATTTTAACCTCAAAATTCTAAGTAAACAGAAACAGCTTGGTAACTTTGTAAAACACTGTGTAATAATACCAATGAAAAGGTCCTGATGGACAAAAAAATATATATATATTATGAACCTATTGTACATTTGATATTAGGAAAAATTGTAAAGCACTTTTCAAGTCTCAAGGAAAAACCATACTCTTATCAGAAAAAAAAATTAATATGCTATTTATAAACCTATTCTTAATTTTAAATTTTTTGAAAATCTATTGTAAATTAATCCACATACAAAGCACTTTCCTAGATAAAACCTTCACTGGATACACTAGAGGTGTTTATGACTATTTTGATCATTTATCTCTTTCAGACAACTTGATAACAGAATACCGCAATTCTAGGAACAGAAAAAATCAAAGAAGTTTAATTCAATATAAGCTAAAAAATGGAATGTTCCAAATAAATTTTACAAGATTTACTTAAGATACACTGTATCTATATAAAGCTATAACATCAAGTCATAGAAGAAAAAAAAAAATTTGTACTCGCTTCGGCAGTACATATACTAAAATTGGAACGATACAGAGAAGATTAGCATGTGTCATAGAAAAATTCTGAAATAAATGAACATAATTTATGTAAGAAACACCTTCATTCAATTTACTCTTAGCAACTTTACAGAAACAGTTGGAAAGTTAATCCAACCTGTTAAAGCATAACTTGTATATTATCCTATAAGAATACCACAGGAAGATTGTTATATCCATTTCAGCAGCTGCAATTGAAATATCCAGTTGACAAGAAAATTGACTTCGAGTATTTTCAAATAGCTGATATCTATTTTAATCAGATATTATTTCAGAAAATGATATTTTTAAAGAAATGTATACTAGTACATTGATTCATAGTTCATAAAATATATAATTTCAAGTTTCTGTTTTCAATGTCCCTAAATTTACACACACCTCATCATTAAGATATTTACACAGCACTTTTCTTACTTGTGCAGTTTCTTTATATTCATAAAAACAATTGTGGAAACATAAGTCTTGCCTGAAGACCAAGTTTAGTCATTAAAGAATGTAGATGACTAAAAACAACGAAGGACTGAGAATTAAATCCATATTGACAAGAATTTTCATAACATATTATGTTTGATGTCCTCAACATTTAGCACTTCTGAAGTACATATATGTAATTAAACTAGAAATCATTACTTTATATAAGATATGCAGTTTCTTAGAACAACTCATAATAAATGTCAATGTCAACAACATGTTGGTGGTAAAAACTACCAAATATTCATGAATTGTCTCGTAAATCATATTCAGGCGCGGATCTAGGATTTTACGTTAGGGGGGGGGGGGGCTGTTCCAGGTCAGTGCCTTGTTAGGAGACCAGGGGGGCAAAGCCCCCCAGAAAGCTCATAGAAATCATGAAAATTAAGACTTAAAAATTATATTTTTTTCGTTTTTAGGTGGGGGCACGCGCCGGGTGCGCCCCCGCCTGAATCCGTGCCTGATATTTAAATGAAACTTTCTCACATGATTTATTTCCTTGTTTTTTTTTTTGAATGTTTGAGTAATATTGTGTATTTTAGAATGCTGACTTCAAATATAAAATCATAATGAAAATATTGCTCAATGTCCAAATACTTAGAAAAAACTGAAAATTCAAAAAATTTCTTTCATATCCTATAATCACAGTATAATATTATTGACTATCATTTAACAGCATTTTGATGTCTGAAAGCATGAAAGGTAAAATCAGTAAAAATACAGAATTATATTCCTTTTAATACAGGTAGCACTTTGTAATTATTTACATTATAAAGAAACAAAAACAAAAAATAAATTATATTACAAAAGTATAACAAATCTGCATCAGCTATACTGAAAAAATAACACCCTCGTGGGAGACCCTTTCAACCATGACTATTCTTACAGCTTTTACAACCAACAATTAAATAAATCAAATTTGTAATGAATATTTACATCAAAATACAGTCAAACTTTGATAGCTAGAACAGTATGGGACCAAGTATATTGGTGCTTGTCTAAAAGACAGCCATCCAACAGGTTTTAACTACAATTATTTATAGGTTGCCCTAAGGCCATCAGTAAGAGACAGATGTCCACACCTTGAGGCAGGCTGTAGACCCTCCAAAACCCCCAAAAATAAAATGTGATGATAACGTAATGTTATATGGATATTAAATGAATATATTCAAAGCCGCATTTTTCATCTTTTTTACAAGTCACAAAAAAGAAAATACTCAGGAATGAAAGCTTATTGACAGTATTAGCACTTTCTAATTCAAACTTTACACCCTGATAGATTTAAATTTTATAAAATTGTTAGGACATTTTCAAAGTACATGGATGTCCTTAAAAAAAATCTTAATGAAATTGCGTACAATTAAATTTTCTAAGGATATGCAGTATACATTTTGAAAACAAATGTTTTTGTAGCTTAATTCATTTTCATTTTGCAGAAAATATTATTGTGGTTTGCTTTACCTTTAGGTAAAGACTGATGGTAATATACTGGTTACCATGTTTACAAAATGATAAATTTTAAAAAATACAAGCTGACAAGTGAATGTGAAAAAATGCTAAGGTACAAAAATCATGATTTGCTTTGATTTTATTTGTTAATTTTTGCAATATTATCAATATTCAAAACCCAATAATAATACTGAAAGTAAATTATCATTATAAGCATGCAGTTGTCTGGACCATTTCTAAAATAGACATACAGTAAATTTATTTTCATATGGACAAGAGAAAAGAAAACAATTCCCATTCCTTTGTGTATTAACATTGAAAATATATAGCAGGAAAGAAGAAACTACATACAACATAAGGTTAAAATAACTTCATACAACGCCATTTATCACAGACCAAAGTAAATCACTATGACAACAGTGACAGCAGTCAACTAGCAAATATAATACAATGATTGGGGTAGTCTTTTCACAATAAATGTATACACCTACTGGTGACTCTCATTTTGTGTTGCTACTGCACTATCAGGTTTTAGCTTTGTGATGTCAGATTTTCTTGGAAATTTTGTCAGTTGACAAATGTTGGAGAATTGTTCCTAAGGCATGGATTTTTCAAAACAAGTGACGTCACAAAACCAAAACCTTCTAGTGCAGTGGCGACACCAAACAGAAATCACCCGCAGGGGTAATCCATTTCTTCTTATGCACCTTTTCTTTCTTTTGAATGGTTTATTTCAAGCGTTTCATACTGAAAAATGTACCTGCATAAATTCTACATACAAAAAACAACAGAAAGTGTATATATGCATGACAGATCATGTACCTGAACCATGCACACTGGTTAATAAATAATATACTTTATTCATATTAAATACTCTAATATAAACAACATTCATTTCCATCTCAAACAAACTGAGAACAAGAAAACATAAATATTACAGAGCAATTGCACATAAAAAATTTCCTGAAATGATAATGCTGTAAGAAAAACCTTTTTAAAACGTTGTAAGATTTTTATGCTGAATAGAATAAATATTATTATTCAGACTGATATACACTGAAAATAACATTATGCTGTTACATTCTAAACATCCAGGGGAAGTTTTAACAATCCTTTGCTTCTGGTATTTTTGTTATAGTCTTCTAGATAGGTGGATTTTTAACTTTAACTTGGACATGGTGTTTAAGTTGCTTTTAAAATTGGGCTTATGACCAAAAAAGGTCATCAATGAAACTTAAGCTAACAAAGAACTTTACAAACTTATGAAAATTACAACAAGGTCTTAACATATCACAGTGTGTTCCAAAAAGACTACCCCTTAGCTCAAAAGACAACACCATTTAGTTATAGAAATTATTTACTGACATTTCACACTGGTCTGCTAGTATTTCTATACTACTATCATTATTAGGTGTGCTGACAGCAGTCCCGCTCCCTGAACTGGGATTACTATGTCCGTTTTCTCGCACATGAACAGGAAGTTCTAATTTTGGCACAGTCTCTTGAAACACAGGGGTATTTGCAGGAGTTGTTTTACTTGAACTAGATGCTGAATTATCTGGTGAAATTTCAAATCCCAGAATTTCCTTCAGATGATTGGGTAACTTTTTACTCTGTTTCAGTTGAAGAAATATTGATTCTGCTTTCTTCAGTGTATCCTCTAAATGTATGGCACCAGTTATATCATTTATATGCTGAAAAATATATAAAATTCTTCATTTTATTTTTTTACCTTTCTATAATATAAAAATATTAAAATTAACAGGTAAAAACATTTTTGCATACTTTTTTTTGAAAAAAAAATCCCAACAATTTTTACTTGTATTTATGCTACAATAAAATAAAAGAAAAACCTTTCTGGTATTTTATTTTAAAAAAATCAAACCTTTTTTGTAAATGCACTTTAGTGTTTATCTTGGCAAAAGATGAAATAAAAACATTAAGTAACTATTCAAAAGACAAATATTTTAAGATTTAAAAACCTCTTTCATATTATTCCTCACTTCTTTCAGATATTGTTAGTAAAACATTGTGTTTATAACTTATTAAAATTAGATTATTTTTTCCAATATATTATTATATTTTGCTTAAGAATATAAGTTCATGCTAAAAGGACAAGGTGAGATAAGGTCACTTTTTTGCCCTAAAATTTTGCTAAAAGTGTTCCAATTAAAGTAATAAATGTATAGCATCAATAAACATAGCATGTCATGAATGTTTCACAGATTTTACAATGTTAGTGTCCTACACTGCATGTTGAGTTTTCTAATTTTCCTAAATTAAATCTTAGCACTGTAAACAAAGGATAAAACACATCTGTGCTAGTAATTTTCATTATTTATGGAATCCTCTTTGATATAGCATTTTTAATTATGATGAAGTATTTACTGAAGTTTTCAATACCTCTTCCTTTATTGCTATTTTTTTATACAATATTATACAAGGATTTTTTTTCAGAATTAACCAAAATCCTGTAATTGTATATATTCTGTGTTTATAACACATGTTTTATACAGACTGTAGTATCTCCTTATACAATCTTTTCTCAGATGAAGGAATGCTGTGGTCGGCATTTGAAAAACTGAACTAAAAGAATATAAGGGAATTACTGTAAAGTATTCTACATGATGATTTTTAAACCAAAAGAGAAATAAATGCTATATTTATTGTATACAATATATAAGCTATTAGATTATAGTATTTTGTTAGAAAAGGTTAATTTTTATTATATTATTTCATTTATTATAAAATTCTCAACTTCAATTGAAAGAAAGTTGTAACTTTTCAAAGAAATAACAATCCTTATTAAAAATTAAGATTGTTTTATTTGTTTGGATTGGTTTACATAGAAAAAGCAAATCTAGCTTTTGATGTCTATATTTAAATAACAATTCTGAATTTTAAAATTAATTAACCAAACATTTGAACCCCCAAGAAAACACATTATCAAAAACTTCAGTTAATATTAATTAGATAGCAATCAAGAAATTCAAATACTAATTAACAAGTTAATTAATGATCAAAGAAACCAAACCACTTCCTTGTCTTTGGACATCAAAAACAGTACAATATAAACAACAATATTGAGAAATTCCACAGATTTCTCAATGGCTTGGGTTTTCTCTCATATAAGTGGTTAATTTTTGAAATTTTGCATCAGTTGTCTGAACTCATCATATTGACTATGTCTACTCCAACAAAGAGATCCTGCAAATTCCAGTCATCATGGTTAGAACTGTTCAGTTGGTTGCAGGCCAGTGAAATGGGACCAAACTCTGCCTTTTGTTCCCTGTGCCAGTCTGATTTCAACATTGCAAACCGCGGAAAGAGTGATGTCACCAGACATATGTTTACCCAGAAACATATCAATGCTGCTAAGAGGACCACACAGACAAAGCTGACTTCAATGTTCAAAGTCACTCCAACTACCAAACTTAATGTCTCTGAACCAGCCAAAGACCATAACAATTCAGCTACCATGAAACACTCCTCGAAGAAATTAACTTTTAATGACAGTTCAACTTCCGAACCAACCAAGTCAACTACTCCTACCACATCCTCAAAAGATGAAAGAGTCACCAAAGCTGAGTCTCTGTTCAAGAACTATACAGCAGAGAACAAGCTGCCAAAAGAAGCTGCAGACCATTTAGCTGTTCTGTTTGGGTGTATGTTTCCTGACTCTGAGATTGCCCAGAAGTTTTCAAGCCTTAAAATTAGTGAACTTGTCAAAGATGAAAGACTGAACTAAAATCATATGAACTTGACACATTTTTTTTTAGACATTTTTGATATGAGTATGGTAGTGGATCTAATGTATATGTAATTATGCAAAATTTCATAATTGTTTTGTTATGAAGTAGTGCTTAGAATAAAATACAAACTGTAAATACCAAAGAATTTGTATCACTGTTTTAATGAATTGAATGGTTATCTTAATTATTTTGTTAAGAGCATCAAGCCCCTATACAGGTAGTATGGAAGAAGATCTTTAAAAAGATCTTAAAAAAACTTTGTGAAAAGTTATACATCACAGACAATGATTACACTGCATATTTCAAAACATCTTCCAATTCTTGGCATTGCATCAAAATTGATAAAAAATTTGGGTAAAAAAATCCTTTATTTTGATGCATAAGTATTTTACGATTCACTCTCTGTTCTCAAATAAATATATTTTCAAGCAAAACAGATATCCTAGATGGCTTTTTTTCTAGGGTGTATACCCACTATCTGGTTTTCCTACCAACTATTACTTAGGTTTACTGGTCAGTGTCACATACAGAGTTTCAAATATTTGTCAATGTTTGGAGTTTTGATTTGGGGTAAAAAATGCCAAGTTTTCATTTATATCTGGGATTTAAACTGCTGAAAAATTGACAGAAAATGGGCTTTTCTGTATTGTACAGTGAACTTGATGTACAAGTTTCACTTTTCAAAAGCCATGAAGAAATATTGAACACAATTACACCAAGGAATGTGCAAGTAAAGAAAATAACTGGGATTCAACAAAAGTTGACAAGTGGACAGACGCAGCAATCTTGAGAACATGAACAAAACATATTGTACAAATAAAACTAAAAGACAAACATACAACTTTGAACAACGCAGACACCACCATTAACTGGGGGTTAACTCAAGTGGTCCATAAGGGAAAGCAATTCCTGGCTCTAGAAAATTGTTCAGAATATTGCAATAAATTGCTTTTTCACAATTAATATTGCACAATACATTTCAAAGGCGAAGCATTTTATGTAAATTACCCTTAATTACCTATTTATGATTTAATCAGATATCGAAAGCAGTAAGCCCCATATTTGGCCCAAATTTTGATTTGTGACACAAAAATAAGTTTTTGTGAAAATGCTGTGAATAATCTTCTTTAAATTATTCATTACTTTTTCTTATAAAATTTAAGTCATTTCAACAAAACGAAAATTTCAAGAAAGTAACAATTTCTGTAAAAATACTCAATTTTTAGAGTTATTTTGACCAAAATTGATGTTATCCCACCAAAACATCAAAAAGATATTTAAACTTAACATTGTAATTATTAGATCTTTAATTTTGCAAAGTTTGGCCGTGGTGTTTTTGTGAGATCTGAATTTAAATCGGCAAAATTGTATCAAATTAAGTAATTTCTTATTGTATTTATATTTAAAGCAATATGGTAGTGACATGAATATTTTAGAATCAAACAGTTCTTTTGCATTTTCTTTATATAGACATTATGCAATATAAAAAATATAAAATAATAGATATTAGCCACATTTCTTTTTTAAGCCAAATTCTAGGGCCAAAAGTGTGCATGACAGTTGACCTTCCTCCTTTGTTCAGTTGACAATATTTATTTAAATTAATGTCTTCTTATCATAGGTGTATCACCATTGACATGTTTATAAAAGATGCATATCAAAAAGGGAAACCAACCTTTAAAATTTCTGTAAATCCAAATTTGTTTTCTATGAGTGTTGACTTTTCTGTATCCAATATTGCTAGACAAATAATAAGATGAAAATTCTGACATGGTCGGTCTGTCCACAGAACCTAAAAATACAAACAATTCTTATCTTTAACACTGTGTTTTATGAGCAGACAGTGAAGATTAAATATGACTTCTGCCATGATATTGTATTTACCAAGTGTATCATGCGTTATAAACATAAACTGCAACTTCTAAATGAGTTTTCTATTTGGATAAACAGTAATTTTCCCAGAGCTGTTTCAGGTAATGGAAAATATTAAAATAAATAAGGAATTTAACATTGACAGGTGAAAGTTAAAATTCATCCTCATTGATCTAAAATTACAGGTTAAATGTAGCCACTTCAATCTGACAAGGGAGAAAATAAGATCAAATGCTGAACATATCATATTACCTTGTGCTATAACAAAGACCTTTAGATAAAAAAGTTTGGTATAATTTAAACTTTATTTTGAATTAGTTTAAATTTTACATTTTTTTTGTTTTTACTTTAAAAAAAAATCATGGGTTTCAATAATGTGCTGTTCCAGGCCTTCTTAAATTTTGTGGGTAGTACCATAATAATTTCCTGTCTCTTCTCTCAATATGATTTTGTTAAAAACTGCATGCATGACAAGCGATGTGAAATAATAAATTAAAATAACCGAGGGCTACCAATCGCTCTAAATCATATCATAATGATATGAATAAATATTGTTTAGAGTATTTTTGGATATGAAGAGGAGAACCTGAAAAAGTGCATAGGTATAGGTTAATTGATTATTTTTTGCAAAATAAACCTTTTTCCAAAAATAGAAGAATGTCATTCAACTCTTAAATAATTTGCCTTTATCTACTGAAAGTCTGCTGGTTGTCTCTTATGTTAACTTGTCGGTAGAACTTTTCTCCTGCAAAAAATCATTCAGATTTGTTATTTTTATTCGATTAAAGATAGATTTCTGATATTAAACCATGCTTGCTTGCATTTTTTAAACATGGAATTATATGGATTCACCTCTATTAGTTCTTACTTTTACCCTCCATAATAAACAGATATAATACTTTCCTGATATGAAGGGACATAATAAACATGATATGATTTAAATGTACTAACTGTGACTTGGAGGACCATGATGTGCTTTGGAGTACTTACAATATAAACATGTATAATACAAACTGGCACTTATAAACAAGGTGGAGAAACCAAACGGCCTAAATCAGCCGTCCTCAGGGCCCAGCAGACTTTCAGTAGATAATGAAAAAGGGTTAAATGACATTCTTTGATTTAGGAAAAAAGTTTATTTTGCAGAAAATAATAGATTTACCTTTACATAGGTACCTGTTTTAGGTTCTCCTCGTCATATCTGGAAGATCCTCTATACAAATTTCATTCATATCACTTCGATATGATTTTGAGCAATTGGTAGACGTGATAACCCCTGAACACAAATCTACATTTCTTTTTAGCATATGGTTTAAAAAATTCAACTGTATATTGACATCATATTTAGAACTATTTATATTCTTACCTCCCAGAGTCTTTGGATATCTTGGAATGAAAATTCTCTTTTAAATAATATTAATATCCACCGGAAGCAGAAATAGAAATTTCCTGAATCATGGCTTTCTAAAATTATCAAAAAAACCAATAATGTTAATGCATCCCTTGTAAATTTAAATTTAACATACTAAGATTACAAATATAAAATTGTTGTCAGGGCTCACGCTGGAGGGCAAAGTGGGTGAAGAAGTCGCCTTCTGGACCTTCACTTCGCTCTACAAGTCTCTCAGGGCGAAGTTGAAGTCGCTCTGTAAATTCGAGAAGTCGCTCTGCCAATTTGTGAAATTGCTTGAGTCATGCTGTAAATTTCATGATGTCGAGGAAATATTTCGTAAATTCTTACATTCAGATGCAGAATATTGTCAGTTTCCATTTATTTTTAGTGAAATATCTGCCTTGAAAGTGTTAAACACAGAATAAACTGAAGAAATGAAACCGCCATATTGTATATCAAGGGGAACAACCCTTACTTAACGGTGATTAATGAAAATGGACCAAACGTACATGTACTTGGATCTGTTTTGGCTGATCTTAAGTTTTGATTTCATCAATTCAGTTTGTTTCAGCTTGGATTTTATGTTTCTGAAAGCTTTTTATATGTTATAATACTTTTACAAAATGAAAGTAAACTTTTATAAAAACCTTCGCATAGTGCAGACAATTTTTTTTACTTCTCCCTAAACTCCCACCACTTCTCCCTCTCAGTCTCTCAGGCAGAAGTCACTTCTCCCCCTAAATTCAAAGAAGCTTGAGCCCTGTTTATGGTAAGTTTATTTGACATACCAGCTGTTCTTTCTGTGTCTGTTTATATGCCAGGTTATCCTCCGCTCTCTCAAAATCATACTGCATACATTCATATTTCCGACACACTGTTCTGTAAAAAATACACATCAATCTGAATGTAAGACTGAAAGGCAAATCTTGTTGGGTGTAATGATAAAAAAGGCGTATACATCTGTCCAACAAAATAGAAAATGTGTCCATAGGATACAGATGCTCCCTCAACCCCCCATCCCCACCCCCGTCCTGGCAAATAGAAAGTGGCCAAATGACCTCAAAAGGGGAGACACAGTACAAATCACCCTGATAATGCTTCAGACAAAATATCACATCAAGCCAATATACAAAAGCTGAGAAATCTTTGACAATAATTGACAGACGTACCAACAAGGAACTTATTCCCCCGACTGTCTTAAAGTGGTGGCATGAAATTTTTCATCAGTGTTTTCACTGAGACTGACAATAAGAGCTTTGATACAGTTGATATGAAGTTGAAACTTTGATTACATCTCTCTTATTCCTTTGAATGCCTGCATTTCATTCTGTATCATTTCACCTTGATTGGTAGTTGCTTAACAGACATTTTCTTAACTGAATCAAGTATGCAATATTCAAAATGCCAAACACAAAGGAACATGACAACATTTCATTCATTAAACTTACATTTGGTAATTGTGCTTAAAAGTGAAAGTAAGAATTTATTGCTAATTTTATAGTTTAACAGGGTTATAAAAGCTGTGCTACAGTCAACAAAGGAGAATGTACATTAATTAAGCCCCATATTTGGCCTAAATTATAGATTTTGTGACACAATAATAAGTTGTTGTGAAAATGCTATTTAATAATCATCTTTTAATAATTCATTAATTTTTCTTGTATACTTTTCGTCATTTTGACAAATTGAAAGGGTATATTTGCAATTTTGACAAAAATTTAACATTTTCAATAAAAAAACTCAATTTTTGGAGTTTTGTTAAAAATAGATATGATTGCACAAAAACATCACGAAGATATTTTAACCAAACATTTGTACTTTAATTGTGCAAAGTTTGGATGCAATGTTTTTATGCAATCTACATTAAAATCAACAAAATAGTATCAAATTTGCATCATATTAATAAATTTCTAAGTATTTTTTCTTTTAAGGAATTTTCTATGTGTCATGTGATGATTGTAGAACCAATTAAACTAAAAAGTCTGTTGGATTTTATTTTTATAGACATTATTAAATACAAAAAATATAAAATAATAGATAATAATCAATTTTAATTTTTAGTCAAATTCTTGAGCCAGAAATAGGCCTTAACAACCCTCATATTTTATATGCCAACAAAACCACAAAAAATAGCAATCAATTCTGAAATTAATTTTGACTTAAGTTGTGGCAATATACTCTACCTCAATGAATCAGCAAATGCCATGTATTCTTTCAGTTGATCAGCATACTGTTCCTCTTCTTCAAGTATAGCATCCACTGTCTGGGAATATCTATAAAATAAATCATTGAAGCTTATATATGTTTTGTAAAGATTATTTATAGAGCTATTATTGTAAAGTGGAAAATTTTGCCTATTTTGGGCCCAAAATGCGATGTGCCAAAATTAAACAGGTCAATTTACAAAAATTCTTTTAAAAAATTGTAAACAAACATCCAGCTTTTGATTTCACCTAATTGTACATTACCAATTTGTGGTTGAAATATGTGATAATTGAAAATTGGCTACGAAAAATGAAAGGTCTGAATTCAAACTGGCAAAAATTGTATGCACCAATATTGAACCATCATTTTAGAAAAAAATACCAAAATTAATCTGACAGAGAACAAATATTAAACTGCCATTTTGGACAAAAAGACCAAAATTAATCTACAATGAAATTTCCTTGGGGATAAGAAAGATCAAGAAAAAATGGTCAACAGTGACCTGCTTATAGCTGGTTTACTCGTTATGCCATCGAAGAACAATAGAATTAATGATAATTTTTTTTTTCATATCTGTGTTATTGCCTGATAACGGAAAAATTAAGCCAGTAAGGTCAAAAGAAAACTAGCAATCAGCAATAAAAATATTTACACATTCATATAATGCCCTGAACTCTTCAATGGTTCTGCCATTTCTTTCTCTATACCACTCCATTCACAGAAGACTCGGCCATAATTGGAATGTACTTTATGAATACCATACACCTTGTCTGCCATTCTCTGTAATATTAAAATATCATAAATATTAATTAATTTCTATTGATTAATGTCTGAGCAAAAAATCAAAGGACCTTTCAGAAAGGCATCAGAACTCTGGGAACAATAATTGCTGTCATTGTTTTGTTGATTTTCAGGGAGAAATCACATCGTTTGAAACTAGGATTATTTCAGAAAATTCTGGTTTCCTATTCCAGACTTCAGAATCAAAGGACAGTGCACCATAAGGCTACTTTATGGCAAAAATTTTGCTAAAGTTTCAAAGAGTTCTAAGTATATAAAGTAAAACCTGCATAAAATCAACATATACACATAGTATCATGTGATTTTACTGTGTAAGTGTCATCTGAGTGCCCAAACCGGTACAATTTTCTTGTCTTTTCTCCACTCGACAATTTTCAGTACAGAAAAAAAGAGTGAATCCGTGTTCAGTGTAAAAATGAAAAAAATACACAACACATATTATATATATATAGACTGAACTCAGCTGCGCTCTATATTTTCAGCATAAAAAAAATGGTTAAAAAATGGTAGTTTTTCGTACTACTGAATAATTCAAATTTTACAAATATAATTATGCATTTTTTTTTCAATTTATGAAGATATATGGGAAATGTAACATTAGATTATGATCAAGTATTCAATCAAGGGTTGATAAAATTTTGGTATTGAAATTTTAATATTAAATGGGACCAAATTCAGGCTTTAAAATGTAACATAAATGAAATATTGTCCGCTTACAGTATTGTTCCCTATGATAAAATCGAAGGATGGAATAAAACACATTGATGACCGTGAAAAATTGTCCTCTTTTGTTTTTCCTAAGAAATATATAATAGGAAGGACTTTTTCACTGAACGATACCTCCTCCATGAAAATAGTTTTTTTTCCACACATGAAATATAAGAATAAGTAAAACTGATAAACAATTGAGCTCTTACAGTAGTTTGACATGTATAATTTTTTTAATATGTTTCTTTCGTAATAATTTACAGTACTTTTTTATACTTACAGCTCTAATCTTCAGTAGATTGGCTATATTGTTCTCTAACTCATTACTGTAATTTTTCAATTCTTCAAAGCGTCTAAAATTACAAATATAATAGGATTTTTTGTCATGTTTGTAGCACTTTTTGTCTGTAATTTTCTTAATTTAGCTTTGACTGTAGTTCTTACGAATATTGGAAATATAGAACATCTTTCCAACATTGCAATTGTTTATATCCAACTTTTTTTTATTTTTGTAAATCATTAAGTGTACAACAATATCAGTCTATGCAAGATATCAATTATCCGAAATTTGATCAACGAAAATTCTGTTTTTACTGGACTAAATATGTTTTAACACACTGAATGACTGAGTAGTTTCAACATTGAAAAATCATTTCTGGACATTTATTCTGATGCACATTTCCAGTCTAAAGTGGATTTTATTGGAAATGACCCATAATCCAGCAAGTTTCTTGACTGCATAGTGTTACAGAGATTTAAATTTGAATGATCAAAGTATAAACACATATAACTACACTACAGTTGGTGTGGATTTTCCCATTCCCACTGGTCAATGGCAGGCATAGACACTGCCAAAATTAATAATTACCTTTTCCTCTTTCTCTTCACAGTGTAAGCTATGGACATGAAATTTATCACTTTCTACAATTTAAATAGAGCCTACTAACATGTACAGTTGATATACATTTATTATTTATCAAAATGATGACAATATCAGAAATAAAGATTTTTGTAGGCCACACCTCCTTGCCCACTACGAATAAGTGAACAAATCAAAATCCTAACCACTTGTAGGGTATTTGGGTTTTTTTTAAAGTTAAAAATGTATATGTATAATACTTTTCTGGTTTTTTGAGTCTGTATGCAGCACTTAGAGCCTTTAATCTGGATTCTGACTGTAACGAGAAAGCAAAACAAATTACTGCTTAACAACTTAAGCAAGCATTATATGATCATATCAATTGGGAAAAATACTCTATCAGACAGAAAACCACCGTAACACCTGTCAACACATCATTTTTAGACTCTGTAATAAATTTAGAACATTTCATTTTCTCTATTTTTTATGTTAAAGCACAAATATACCATTTTCTCAATTATTCATATTAAAGCATAAATATACCATTTTCTCAATTATTCATATTTAAGCACAAATATACCATTTTCTCAATTATTCATATTAAAGCATAAATATGCCATTTTCTCAATTATTCATATTAAAGCATAAATATGCCATTTTCTCAATTATTCATATTAAAGCACAAATATACCATTTTCTCAATTATTCATATTAAGGCACAAATATACCATTTTCTCAATTATTCATATTAAAGCATAAATATGCCAATGAAATGAAAACTTTAATTTCTGTTCAGATACGTTGTTTGAATATTTTAAACTTTGTGTACATAAAAATGAAAAGATATGGGGTAAATGTCAAATGTAAACCACACTCCATCCACAGGGATTTACTTTATTACATTTGTAAATGTAAATAAATTATATTAAATTTAAAAATAAAATTAAGACAGTTTACGAGAAGACATGTATCATACTATCAATATTTTTAGCACATAAGGGTTTGAATTAAAAAGATCTTTCAACTAATAACTTGTCCTTTTTTCCTTTTTAAATAATATTTAAACTCTCTTTTTGTCTTTAATAGATTCATTTATAAGGAGGCTCCGATTTAAAACTTGTATCTGCAGTTCTCTATTTAAAGGTTAAGAGTTTTATAGAACAAATTCAGAACCTTCCTTCAGGTCCAAAGCATTCCTATTCTTTTTATGTGGGTCAACTATTAAAATACATGTAAGTTCAGCTATTAAATATTGGTTTTCACCAGGAGAGTCTTATACTCCTCCCAATATTTTTTCTTCAATTATGCTTTATTTAAGAGAATACTGTAAATTCAGATATTAATGTGGTATTTTATTATTGTGAATAATGTGACTAAGTGATAATCCCAAATTTAAGAACTCACAGTCTTATATCTGTTACTTATATTTGCAAATAGGTTTTTTTTTAAATCACATTATTTATTCTTGCATTTTGGAGTGAAATTTCGAAATCGCAATAATAAATGAATGCAACAATTTCTGAATTTCCAGAACATACAACTGCATTAAATCCTTCTTAAAATTTTATTTGGTAATGTAACCCAAAACAAAACTGAAATTAGAGAAGCCAGATTACAAATAACTAACCTTGCTCTGAAAATCTGTAGCATACACATTTTCTTTCCAACCCTCATCCTGAAAAACGTTAAATTGTTAAACATATTTTCTTATAACGACAGACCCTCTTAAAAGTCTGGGTATTTTCACCTTAATTTTAAGTGTTGAATTGTTTAAACAGGCACTTTTTGAAACTAATAGTGTCTCCAATTAGAGCAAATTTCCTTTTACCTGTTTCACTTGCAATAGGATTACCCCCCGAGGGCGACCGGGGTATAGAAATAGGTCGTTCGGTTTCTCTGCCTGCAGGTAGAACCCCTGCTAAAGGGGCGTCCGTTAGTTCGA
>JAULBM010270491.1:0-16576 GCA_032357055.1 Geukensia granosissima
GCGCTAAATCTCCTGCAATTTCATTCTGAATTGCAGGAGATCTCCTGCAATGGGGGTCTGACAGGTTAACAGGTATGTAGGTAGAAAAATTCAAATTGTGAGTTTGAATTAATGCAATTTTTGCAATAATAACAACATTGTTTTTTTATTTACAGTATGATTCATTGCAAATCAATGTTTCAAGAGTTAGACAGACGGACACGACCTTTGCTACATTGGCTGTCTAAACAGTAAATGCATCTAAACTGAAAAAGTATAATTCCCAATTTCTCTGATTTTTATGCAGTTTTTATGCCTTTGACTTAAGTAATAATTAGCCATTTCCATTCATTTTAGCAAAAAAGCAAAAAGGGATATTACCAATACCAGTTTACTTGTGAAAGAAAAAACAACAACATAAAAATTAATGTTTCAGTGCAAAAGGCCATTAAAAATAAGTAATGTTGCAATAGAAGTTTTGTGACAACAAAAAATTTAGGAAATACAACAATTGACAACCAATCTATTTTCAAAAATGTTGTTTTTGCTATCATTTTGCCCTTAATAAAGTGCACATCTAGTTGTAGACATATCAAAGGGGTAGTATTTTTATGTTGAGATGTGAACATCAACCACTTGATGGAGCTTGATCTAATAGTTAGATCACTACATACATTTTTAGAAATTATTCCAAGTGCCATGATGATTTAGTACTGCACTACAATTAACCTCATTATCCTTTTCCAAATTTCTAAAACAAACTAAAAATAATTTTTTTGTGGTCGTATAAATATATCATGTTTACTATTTGAATATTAAGAGCCAATCTTTTAATAAATAGCAGTAGCAAGCATTTCCTACAGAAGAAGTAAAGAGAAAAAATTCCACAACATCAAAGTGTGAAAAAGCTCTGATATTGGATAGCAATTCTGGTTTAATAAGCTTTCTGTTAGTAGCACTGCTACTACAGGGAATAAGCTAGTGAAATTCAAAATGCTTCTTTATATCATTAAATGCACAAGGACCAATTTTAACATGTAATTATCATTTGGGATTACCTATTCAACTTGTTTTATTCTATTATTATTTGTCACTCTCTATTTAACTAATATTATTCTATTATTATTTGGCATTGCCTATTCAACATTTATTATTCTATTATTATTTGGCATTGGTCATTAAACATTTATTATTCTATTATTATTTGGCATTGGTCATTAAACATTTATTATTCTATTATTATTTGGCATTGCCTATTCAATATGTTTTATTCTATCATAATTTGGCATTGCATATTTACTTTGTATAATTCTATTATTCATTGCCTATTGTGCTTTTATGATTTGGCATTTCCTATTTAACTATTAAATTATTTCTGCTTTTGTCTTTTTTTTTTTAAAGTTTTTTGGCACTGATTAATCAAGTTTTTTCTTTTACAATTTCTATTTATCACTTATTTCTTTTTGTTCTCTATTTGACTTGCATTATTTTGCAGTATATTCACTTGCATTTTTAGGGGTTATTTTCATTATCTATTTTAATTTTTATTATTACTTTTGTTGTTTATTCAATCCTTATTTATTGACAATGTTTATTTGATTATTTATTAATCATTCTAACACACTGTTTATACGTTTATACAATATCCTATTTGATAGCATTTATATCCATTCAAATTCTAACTGTCTTATTTCTCCTTCAAATTCTATTATTCTTTGCATGTATTAAATTCTAAATTTGACATTTATTCCGTCCAAAATATACCCATTTATAACTTGCATCCCACTAAATAATATTTTTTCTAGCTAAAATCATAATTGTAAAGGATTGATATGGATTCTGAGTAAATTTATCATTCCTGTAATATAACATACATAATTTCATACATGTTTTACTATTTAAGAAATTTTCAAGATGAAAATTATCAACCCTCAAATATATTACTGAGGGAATTAAATCTTCAGATATAATCATATAATCTACTGTGCTACTACCTAAAGGTTGATGACATGTAAAGGAACCCAATAAATCTCCAAAAGTTCTGCCATTTAATATTCTTAAATGAGATGAAATACACATAGCTAAAAGTTGTTTTCCTCTAGTATTGATAATTTTGTCTTTATTTAATCTGGTTAAGGATACAGAGTCAAACTTATAATCACTATAAAGAGGTATATGTTTGTCAGAATCAGAAATAATAAAGTCATTTTCCTGTGAAATGCGAGAATTCAAATCCCCAGCTAATAAAATATGACCAAGTTGGGAATATTTGACAATATCATTTTCAATAAGCTCTAAAATATCATAATCTAATTTCTTTGAAAAACTTGAGTTTCCAGGGGGTATATAGGCAAAACATATATAAAGGTCATCATGTAATTTAAAATATGACTTGCACAGTTTTAACCATATATAGTCATTGGAAGCATGAGTAAAAAATTTGACTCCCGCTCTTACATGGTTTCTAATATATATTGATAATCCCCCAAATCTACGCCCTGTTTTTTTGTTTTTAGGTCTTATCAAATGAACAGGGTTGGGAAATTCTTTGATATCTAAACATTGTTCCTGATCACAGTGTGTTTCCTGAAGACAGAAAATATCCTGAGATGACAATTTATCTAAAAAATCTTGATCTGCAAATTTATTAAATCCCTTACATTTGTATCCATTGATGTTCCAAATTGATATTTTCAGATTCTTTTTACAAAAATTCATGAATTTTTCATATAACATATTTACTGCAAAATGGTTGAATGTAAATACCAGTTCCAGCATGAACATAAAATAAAACATTTACATATTACTTTTTTTCTTTTTTTCCCCATCTTTCTCTTTTGATCATATTACATGTCTTTTAAGATATCAGGGTATATGTAAATGCACATGTTTGTTTGTTTTCATCAGTATAATATATATAAAATCATCGATTCGATCATTAACTTTGCTTTTATCATAAATATGAAAAATTAAGATATGTAAACATAGTGCCTGGTATATGTATGCCATAAGGCATTCACATAATATGACAGAGAGGGGGGCAATATTTGGTATGAGAAAAATTGCAACAATAAGCCTTACATGATGTACATGTACATACACTTGATACTCAAAAACAGTATATTATTAGATGAATCCAAATAAACAGTAAAATTGGCCATATACTTGTATATCCTTTGGTATAAAATCAAATGTGGTCTTGTTCTCTTATGAACCACATAAAAATTTAAAAGTCAAAAATTCAATTTTAAAACATCTACATGTAAATGTATTTACTTTTTAGCACACATCACATATTTATGTCATCAAAATCATTATACAGGCTGACAGTAAGTTTTATATCAATACAATGTCCATACATGAAGAATAAATGTTCATGGCAACATGCATACATGTATGTATTTCAAACTAATATCCAAAATATTATATTACCAAGGTTCATACCAAGGAGGGTAATACATTTGTTCCCTCTTGTAATTTTCATACCTTTTAAAATTTTGACTAGGATAATTGTCATTATACTTTTCATAATCATGTTTTACACTTTTCTCTATTTTTAATGCTTTAAACATGTAAAATTTCAAATTACTAACAAACACACTGATACCTTGTGCATTCAAATGTACTCTGTCATGTGTAAAAAATTTTTCATTTATCTGACCTCTTACAGAAACAGCTGTATTGTTACATAAATAAATGTATGGTAAATATAAAAGATCATGTTGTAAAATAATGCTACATTCTTGGAGGTGTCTGTTGTGATCATGATTATCTCCCCTTGCTATTGGGAGAGATACAACAATTGAACATTTTGGCCATTTTGTGTGAATTTTTTCAACCAAGCTTTTGAACTGCTCACAACATTCTATTGGACTATACTTTGTGACGTCAGCCGAAAAGAATTGTACAACTACAAGATCAAAGTTTTCACTTGATTGATCAATGTTTTCATTTGCTTTTTCTGTGGAGTAGCAAATCTGTTTTTTGACATAATAACCTGGGATTAGTCCGCCTAACCTTATTCTTTTAAAATGTGAATTTCCTATCATAAGAACTTGATTTTGAACTTTTTTCTTGACATTTTCTGATTTCTGACTATTTCTGATTGGTGTTTTTTTTTGTTTCTTCAACAAGTTTTGATGCTTGAGTAGATTTAGACTTCACAACTACAGGTGTTTTGGATTGTTTTGTGAGTGTATGTTTTACTTTTGTGTCATGAAAGTTAGACATGGTAGAAAGAACTTTTTCTGTTGTACATTCTTCCATTTCCTGTAAAATATTATGTTTTTCTACCTGTACCCCTGATGGACTATGAATGACATAATTTGAATTTTCATCTTTAACAGTATTTTCATTGTCTACAATATGCTCTAACATTTCAAATCTATTTGATACTGAACATGAATAATTATGTTTATCATGGTTATCTTCAAAATTTTGTACAATTCTATCTAAATTTACAGAATATTTCGCAGTTGATACGCTACTCCAGGGCGTGTGCTTCCTATCAGGATTTTATTGATAGAGGAATTCTGACAAAAAACTATACTAGACAGAGGGTTTCTCAAGTTATAAGATAAAAGTCATCAATCCAGAGATTTTGCGGTCAACATCATGATTTAGTTGAACGAAACTATGTATCCATTTCACAATGACAATGGATATCTTCCCACAGGCAGGACAACAAATCCGTTTCTATACCGGTTGTGACTAACACCGATTGCGACTATAAACCGGCTTTGTCTACTGAGTTACACGACCGGTGCCACTAGTGGAGCAGGAGTTGCTTACCCTCCCGGAGCACCTGAACTCAAACTGTTTTTAAAGGGTTCGCGTTACTCTAACTTTAGTTTTCAGTGAAGTGTTTTGCGAACTTTGTTTGTCTTTTGCTTTTTTGTTTTATATGGTCTTGTCTGTCTTCTGATTTTACGAATTCTGTCTGCCCATATGGTATCTTCGAATATTTTTTACTGTGGATGGCGTTGAAAAATGGTAGATGCTCACTTGTTAATTCGTCTTTTCATTATAAGATCAAATCACTTTTTGCACAAGACTCAAAAAATCGTTAATTGTTAAGCTGGCAGATTTATAAAACTGTAAGTTATTATTCTCGTAAACGACATGTTTACAATGGTATTGAGATATCACCAAACATATAATAAGTCAAGTGTAGAATACCAATGCAAGAGATCAAAAGTGAATAGTAAAAAAAAAAAAAAACAGTAATTACAATTATACACATATTCACTCACTTTCAATACTTCAAATTACAACATGGTGCCTAGTGAACAAATGACTTATTAAATTATCTGATAAATTTACACAATTTTTCCAGCTTTATTTTATCTGTACACTTCATCAGTTGTCTAAGGGAGAGCGAGAGAGCGAAAGAAAATCGAAGGACCAGACAAAAACGGGAAAGTCGACAGAAACGGCAATCTCGAAAACACGAACAAAACTGGACATGACATATATACATGTACATACTAATAAAAAAACACAAAACAGTGACCAATGTAAAACGGATTTTCCGTACTAGCCGACAAGACTGTGGTGTCGACCGTAACATTTTTGGAGTGATGACTTCAATCGAGGAACAGCATATCTTTTGCCTAAGAAGTTTTTGTGTCCACGACCCGGCTCTGTCCAGAAAATAGCTTTACTGGACATCGGAGTACAAACAAGAAAAATCTAGCACTTTTTAAAGTGCTGGCCTATGCAGGAATTATACAAAAAATGTATCCATTAAAGTCTACAAATAATCAAATTTGATATTTTGTTAAGAATGTCTATTGATTTGCAACTTTTAAGTACTTTTTCTCTCTCAGTCTGTTCATGAGACATATAATTACAAGGAATGCAATGCTAAATTTTATGCACGAGAGATATTGAAATTGCAGTAAAACCTTTGTAAATGTTTCAGGCCATATCTTCTGTGAACAGGCAGTTTGGCAAAAAATTACTCTTTTTTTCTGGAGTTTGTACCTTAAAATTATTAAAATATTAAAATTAATATTTGTAGCCTTTTTGGGGTGTATCAATTTTAACGGAATTGTTATGATTCTAAGAAAGACTGGTACTTCAATTGTGTACACATTGAAACAAATGTATGTGCAAATAAAGTAATCTACAACACTCCGACGACCATACTTTGTGTCAATATTGGCGTTGTTACACAGACAAGAAAGAATCCGTTGAAGATTGAGGGCTGTACATTTCAAACCTTGCAGTGCACATGGTTCAGCGACCAGTCATGGTTTCTGCTACAAAAGCATGATGGAAGACCCGTCGTAAAAAATGTAGGAATGTATCTTTTATTCGTTTGTCTAGAAAGTGAATATCTTCGGAGGATTGCGTCATGATGTGGAAGACGATATACAATAACCGTAAATTAGATCTCGTGAAAGTTCTAGCAATTTAACAGCCCAGAGGTACATGAAACGAGATGAAACATTGTTACTTTTATTGACCGACAGGGGAGTTATTAATGCTAGACCGCACACAGTCCGTATAACAAGAGACTATCTTTGCTTGAGTAACATAAATATGCTTCCATATGATTGGCGCTCCAATCGCCGGATTTGAAAACGATTGAACATCTAACTGGATAAACGTGTGTACAAGCGCCAACCTCCATCGCAGACCTTAGATCTACTTCGCCATGCAAATGTTACAACAGGGATGGCGAAGAATACCACGAAATACTGATACGAATATGGTCAAACACGGTAGTGACTTAGAATTTTTTTTTTTCAGAATTCACTTTGAAGTACGTTATAATGACTTTTAATCATGAACTGTTACTGAAAGGACTGTTTGTTGTAAATAACAACAGTTTTAAGTGAATACCAATCTTTGTGATGGTTTTTTATTTGATGTACCTGTCATGTTGATCCTTAGAGCTAACTACAGCTTACATGTACGTATCCTGAATCAGTAGAATATAACGGATAGTTGGAACAATACCCTGAAAAATCTACAATACGATCCAGGCCACAAAAACTAAAGAAAACACACGAGGACTGGACATAAAGTAAACCAATGTAAAATTGGTATGCACAAGGCGAGATAACTCAGCTGTTTCGATTTTTTTAATTCTGCTATGGGGGCGGACAGGGGGTATCTTTCTCCTTTCTCCCACCCCTTCTCTCCTTTCTCCCTCCCCTCTCTCCTTTCTCCCTCCTCTCTCTCCTTTCTCCCTCCCCGTTTTCCTTTCTCCCACCCCATTTTATGAGTCTCCCGCTTTGAAAAAAATTAACTAATAATATAAAGCTAATTTTAATTAAAGTCAATAAAATGTGTATGTATTAAATGAAGTATCGTAAACTCACTCATGATCCAATAGTTTTGCCCGGTGTTTCTGGCGTGTTTTGGGTCAAATGCCCTGAGTCCGCCGTCATCAGTGGTCCGACTCATGTTGAAAGTAGTCTATTTTTAAGTGTCAAAGTATTTTTATTTGGACCATACACCGGTGATCGTTTTTCAATAAGTGATTTTGTCAGAAAATCATGTAAGTTATTCACAGGAACGATCAAATTTGTTTGACTCAAATGTTGGCAAGTCTTTATTGTAAGTTTTTATTTCGTTTAAAAGCCAGTAAAGGTGTCTTTTTGAATAATTCATCACATTCTCTGTTTTGTTGAATGGATTTCAAATGTTTTGCAATTATACTTTTCAATTTTGTTGAAGCTGGGTTATATTTTGTTACCATTACCAGTGGTTTGTCTATTATCTTATTCGATTTTCGTAGTAAGTCTACGTTTAAGATTGATAGTGTGGATTATTATGCTATTGGTTTCAGTTTCTGAGTTATTTCGATCTAGTAGTGTTCTTTTAAAGGCTTCGACTTGTTTTAGTAATTCGGGTCTGCATTTAGTATTTCTTATTATTTCTCGTTTGATAAAAGCTTTGAAAACATGTTGTGGGTGGGGACTAGTTCTTTCCAGGTATTGAAAAGTTTCTGTCGGTTTGATATATGTTTTATATCTAATACATTTGTAGTCTTGAAGCGTTCTACTTTGTATATCACAGTGTCTAAGAAAAAAATGTGTGATTTAGAAAATTCGTAAGTGAATTTCAAGTGTCTATGAGTTTAAATTTGCCAGTTGAAAGAACTCGTGTATTTGTTCTTCAGAACCAGTAAAGTACATTATTTCGTCATCACGATATCGTGCACAAAAAGTAATTTTATTTTTATGTTCAAATCTATGAATGATGTCTTACAATATCTCATACATTCTGAGGTCTGCCAGTTGTGTATTTTGGTCCAACAATTAACATACCAAAGCGGAGACCACTGATAATACTCGCCGCTTTATTAATAAAAATAAGAGTCGAAACACCAACATATAACTTTATTTACATTACTATATTATATAGGATCTATAATGTACGAAAAAATCATACCTAAAGTTTAATTCGACTATTATAATACATGTATGAAGACGAATATTACATAACGTAATAAGAAAAGATAGGAAAACTGCAAATTTGCAAGATTATAATTCAATTTATCAATTTCAATACTGATGACAAATGGTCATGACTCTGATTAAATCGCACCTGGGTGAGATTGGGCGATTTTATTGCAAATGGATAAAACTATTTAACCACTCACTATAACTATACATTGTTATTTTTTACAAACACTTGTGTCTCCCTTTTCTCTTTCTTATCTCCTTTCTGTCGCCCCTTCTCTCCTTTCTCCTTCCCCCTTTCGCCTTTCTCCCTCCCCCTTTCTCCCTGTCTCCCTTTACCCTGTCCGTCCCCGCTGCTATTGCCCCTGAATGGAATTTCTTTAAAAAAAAACGTCTGAACGGAGCTTTCTGATTTCAACATGTTGTCTTTTTTTGCGAGTTGGCGTTAATTTCGCGATACTTAAATTTCTCAGAGTGGTAGCAAAAAAGGCCGCATGTAAAACTTTTAGATGTTAAAATTTAAAATTTGATACATATTTCACCTACTTGGCTTTACATGTTCTTATTCTTTTTATATATGTCTACATAACAATTATCAAAACAAGAATATAGAAAAATGAGATGCATTATGATTATCTATGAGACAGCCATCCAAAACGTGTAAAGCTCAAACTTATACAGGTTGCCCTAAGGCCTTCAATAATGTACACTTGTCCCCACCCTATGGCAGTTGATAGAAGTTGCGCCTTTTTTATGCTACAAACAATGTGCTTATAGCAAATCTAATGTTTCAAGGCTCAAGCTCATTCGGTACATCACAAAGGTCGTTATGACAGCTGATGAACGTCGACTATCAACACACAAAACAACATGGAAATATAGAGAACAGAAGCCCAAACTCCAGATTCTACAAATACAGTGAATAGTTGGGCTTTGCGACTTAGTCTCCTGGTAACGTGAAGATGAAAATAGTAGATAAAATGAGAAATATAATTCGGATAGTGTTAAATGTCGTGAAAATAGAGGATTGGGGAGACAATTGACGCATGTTAACGTCCTACTTTCCAAATGTATTCTTTCAAGTGAACGATTTTAGTAAGGAACACACCTCACTTATAAAGAAGAAAAGGGAAAAAAGTAGGGTATGTTTTTCCCGAAAAATAAGCATCCTGTACCGCGTGAGGAACTTGTCGTTGAATCTTTTAACTTTAATCAAGGTTGGTGGGAATCCGAGAAGAGTTCAACGATTATTTCTTCGTCGAGGTGGAAATGCGTTGGGATAACAGGAGACAATATTATGCTACTGAACGAATATCACTTTGCAATATTCGTCACGCGTATTTTTGTTATAGGACGTTATTTCAATTCAAAAAGAAACCGATTGCTAAAAACAGATGAACCAGCCAATTAATTATTGATTACTGGAAGATTTGCGAATTTAACAATGTGCGAAATAATGTCATATATGGGGTTTGCGAAATTTTCATGTTGAGAAGTTATCCCGTTTTTAAGTTTTAATAACCTTAAAATAATACTAAGTTTGCAAATCTTTTTATATAACTAAACTTCAATCATACATAAATTTTCATTTTATGTTGTAAAATGTACAGATACCCCGTGCACGACTAAAATACATCAAAATAAGCGAACAACCAAATCTATGTGACAAAATTTGTAGTCGCACATGGCCTATGTCAACTGACAATAAATAACATGTGATATCAATGTTTATCTGAAGGACAACCTCATTACTTCTGTACATGACATGATGTTCAGACAATTTATTATATCAAAATTTCATACCAAAGTACTAGTGCACAAATTATAACCTATCATTTTCTAATAGAATTGATTTTCAATGGTAATTTTCGATAAATTTCTATAATGTAGACTCTACGATTAAGAAAAAATAGGCATTAAATGTACGTTTCATAACCTGAGTCTCATGTTTTGGCTATTCATTCTTAAATAATTAACACAGTTTGAAAGGGAATTCAGAAAGAGATTAATATATGTTATCGGCAACCAAATTAGATGTTCAAAATGTTACAAGTGTTGTTGTTTGCCGTGTGCTCATGTGAAAATTTATTATTTTTGTGGGAAATTAAAGTTCCTCCATGTCTAAATTCTCACATTTGTGGTACAACCAAGCTTATTTTTACTGGCATAACTTATAAATATATGCCAATAAATATAATATTATCAATACATAATTCAATTTCTATAAATTAACAAATCCTTTGAGCAAAAATAGTTATTATGGAAAACAACATCATTTTCAAATTTTCCATATGAGTGAAGAAAAACTAAGAGCTTGTCTAAAGTTACCGGAACTTTTTACATTGCATTTTGTAAAAATTATGAAGATTTCTTCAAATGATTTTGCAGAATTGGTAAAGAGTGAGAGACTCGGCTCATGAAACGTACATTAGTATAGTATTCTTCGAAATGTATCTCAAACAAGCTTGGTAGTTTTATGTTTACTCTAAATGATTGTTGTCTGGGTAAAAGAATTATTTATTTCGTTAGTTCAGACGTCTTATATTTCACGAAACGGAATTTATGTACATTGAATCAAAATTGTTCTGAATGTTATTAACAAATATTTGAATAACAACAAACTAATATATCACAAATGAATGTATGTATTAAAATATCATTTAAATTAACAATAACGTAACCGTAACGTTTTGTACCTGAAGCTATTTGTAAACTTGCAATTAAGGAGTACGTCAAGGTTGTCCTATGGCTGCTACAATTTAATTTTTCCAATATCCTGAATCACAAAGATCATCCTCTTATTAAAAATACGTTGCAAAGCTGATGATAGATAGTTGCATTTATATAAAATAAAGGACATTTTGTATCTTTTACTGGCTTTATCATGGAAAATGTTCAGTGAGCTGGTCTGCCGAACTGAATATTTTATTGAGATACAGTCAGCACAAGATACATAATGTCCTATATTCTTTTTATCGCTAATTTTTAATAAGAAATCATTCTCGATCTTTATTTCAACATTTGACGTCCTTTGGTTTTATGAATGACCTCGGATATATTTCATTCATGAAAAGACGCACATGAAGACAAAAACGCGACGTTAATGCTTGACAACGTAACGTTTAGCTTCACAAGAACCAATAATTTTCTTATTTGTGCTTCTAGACCAGTAAATGAATTATTAGCACAGATCAGAGGAAATTGCTTCAAGTTACCTACAATACCGTTAATTTGCTGTTTTAGTTATTTATCTGCAATGGAAGGGTGCTAATCAACAGAATTCTTTAATTGCATATTTTTACACACATGTGAGTATTTTATTTGCACAATGACATTCTGTCAGTTAAACAAGAATAAAAACCTAATTTCATGCCAAATAAAAATATGCTTTATTTTTAGATTTAAAATGATTAGTACCAAACTTATCCTAGTCCTGGTAGTCACACTTACAGCACAGTGTGTGGTGGGTCAGATAGCTCCTATTACTGATGTTCAACCTGCTACAACTGGAATGAATACTGCATTGCAACAGGCTTTGCTTGCCTCTGCAAGTATGGCATTTCTATATTTGATGTTATTGGTTGAATTTCCATATATAATTTTGGTTGCATACATATTTTTATTACGAACATGCTGAGCTTGGGTCAAGTTGATCACAGTTTCAACTATTTAGACAGATGTTTTAAATAATTAGCCAATTCTCTATCAAAGGAATAACCATAAAAAAACAAAAAAACTAGAAAATTTATGTGCAAAAGCAATAAAAAATTGAAAAAAAAACTTTTTAAAAATGCGTTACAATTTAAAATTTTCTAGGGTATGGCGGTGAATCTTCCATTTCTAAAAGATTTAAATGCAGCATTTTGGACAAATGTTCATCAGAATGCACGCATTGCAAGGCGCACAATATTGAAAATTATTTGTCCTTGGAACACAACAAAGAATTTAAAAGAGAATATGGAATATATGCAAGAATAACACAATCCACAGCTTTTTTGCGTTGTGCACTGCATTATTTCTCGTTAAGCAGTTGCCTTAGTTAACTAGATTTCCGCGGGTCGCGAAACAAGTTTTTATTTAAAAAGTTCCTTGCATTACTCTCTCTTATAAAAAATAAAAATTTGACAAAATAAAAAATCAACGATTGTAAATGCTTGAATTTTACTGTGTACGAAGCGCTTTTTTGAATTAACCTTATATTTATGTATTCATGCCAAAACAATTTAATATATATTTTTTTCAGTGCGAAAGAAGAGACCCAATCCAATGATTAGAAATTTTCTGATGAGACAGCTCATGTCTGGTGAACTTGAAGGGCCCATGCTTTATTTATTAATGCAAGGAGGATTCTTTTAGACATTATTAATAGGATCTACGTAATATTCTGACGTCCAACATTGTTGTTTATATGCTGGTTCTCTGCTGACTACTACACGTTGGTCAGGTCTAATGTAATGAATAATATGATAAGCGAATCATTTATGCATCAGCCAATCAATAACGCATAACGGCCAATCTTGAGAGAAGCGTAATATAACGGATAACCAGTTTATGATGTTTATTGTTAAATATTGTAAAATCTATATTTCGCAATGCGCTGTACACAAATTAATTGCATATTTCCATTATATGTTTCTTTCTCTCTATAATAAAATCTTCACTTTTTGTAATTTTGTCGATATAATGCATTTTTGCCATTCCCCTATTGTGGAAAGTTTCATCTTTCTTCAGGATGTTATTTCGACTCGTCAGTGTATTATTTTCTTGTTAAATTGGTTAATTCAAGTTATAAGGACTTTTCGTTTTAGAACTGTATTTCTTTGCTAAAGATTGGAAGATTAAAGAAACGACACTGCTCTGTGAATATATATCAAGCTAAATTTTTGGTCGCCAGCATGATTTGGTTGACCAGTACGAAATGTCCATTCCACAAATGACAATGGATATCTTCCCACTGTCGTGATTACACGTTCCTATACATGTTGTGATTAACATCGATTTTGACTATACACCGGCTTTGTCCACTGAATATCACGACAGGTGCCACTAGTGGAGCAGGAGTTGCTTACCCTCCCGGAGCACCTGAACTGACCGTGGTTATTGTAGGGTTCGTATCACTCCAGCATTAGTTTTAAGGGTATTGTTGTGTGTTCTATGTTTGTCTTTCAATTCATTAAGTTGGCCATGGTCTTGTTTCTCTCCTGACTTAATTATTTCTGTCTGCCCCTTTGGTGTCTTTGAATTCCTTTTTTAAACCATATGTCTCCATCCAATATCCTTGTTGACTTTCAACTTAATAAATGAAAAAAGATACGACATTAATCTTTTTTAATTTGCAAGGCCAGCACACCAAGAGACCAAAAAATATGATAAAAGCTTAAACAATGACATATTCAACCTACAAAAAGACAGTAGCTAGATTGCTTAATATGTAAAAGCTATAACAGAAGCTGAATGTATTAGTGTCTACACTACATATACGTTTAATGATCATTACATTGTACCTTATTTGAAAACTTTAACGGGCTTTGTAGACCATTTATAAAGCTGCGTCAGTTCAAAATACATTTTACTTATAGATTCGTTACGAAATATTTTGAGGTTAAAAAAGCTTGTATAAAAACAATCCAAAAAATTAAATTTTATGTAAAAAATAATGGATCGTTTAAAGAATAACTTTACGAGTTCATTCTCTTCGTTTTTTAACAATCGATTGTCATATATGAAAAAAAACATCGAAAAATAGGCTTTCCAATAGAATTTCATGTGGATTTAACCGTGTGTAAATCGCAGTACATATTACCTAAGCAATTTCTTGGGAACATAGTTTCTGACTTAAACATACGATAAACCATATGCGTTATTCAAAACTTCAACTATAGTACACCAAACGAATTTTGCCACAACAAAATTGAACCTGTATCAAGTTTTTGTGAAATATTATTATATTTTATATCGTTGGAATTCTGATTTTTTTGCCGCAGTTGAAGCTGTAGCTAAAATTCATTTTAACTTGAAATAAAAAAAATTTCCCAATAGGCCGCAATGTTTTATATTACGACTCTGTAAATTCGCTTCATTTTGATGGTGCAATTAACCATTAGTCTCCAGTTACAATACAGGATGAATTTTTTTGTGCTTTTATGACAGATAAAAAATGAAATGTTAGGTCTAAAGTTGAATTATATTCTGGTTATAATAATGAACCAGGATATTGATCCATGAAAACATGTCGTTTTGAGCCAAATTTTGTCAATGTCGAAGCGAGAAAAGGTGAGGTTGACACCCTCTCTGAATGGGTCAAGACTGTCAGATTCGGTTAAAAATTACAATGGTCGATGAGCACTAAAGTTGCGTCAGTTTTTAAAGACCCTGCTATCTTGAGGGACTTGTAAGCCATCAATGAAAAATATGTTTTTGTTAAAGCCTACATAACATGGAATTTGTTTGTAAAAACACTACCTTGATTGCTTAATAAAAGATCAGGTCGGTAATGTCTTCGTTCGTATTGACACAAAAGAAACAATTCAGATCTTGCTTCTTTATTCTGGATACCAAAATTACAAGTGTCCATATAAAGAAAAATATATAGCGGGTTCATCCAGGTGCTCCACCAAGCCTCTTTCTAAATTACTTACAACTATACTGGCGACAGTCAAGTAAGGCCTTCAAAGGTACTGCGATAAAGTGTACTCCACAATTAAATGGTGTTAATCAAATGTGGATATGATCTGCTTCAATACCTACAATGCGATTCTTTTAAATTATGTACAAGTATTCAGACGTTTGACTTTTCAAACTTTATACCTCGATTCCACATTAGAAATTGATACATCAGTGTTTTGTTAAACAAAAATGAATTCCAGGATATAAACATTTGGTTTTAGGTTAAAAGATGGCTTATCGTGTCAGAGAACACACAGCTTGTTCTAATAAATAGATTGAAGGTGATATTCTAAACATTCTTGACTTTCTGATTGACAAAATATTTGTAAAATTAGGAAGGCGAGTTTTTTAAAAACCGTTGACATTCCAATGGGCGCAAATTGTGCGACCTACTAGCCGCTTTGTTTTTTTTACTCGTTAGAAGCAGAATTCATTCAGGGACTCCTGTGAAATTACAAAAAAACAGTGGCCACATCGTATAATTTTACTTTTCGCTATATCGATGATGTTTTGTCATTGAATGATCCTGCGTTTAGTGAACATCTCGAAAAAATATATCCCAGCGAACTAGAATAAAAGGAGACCACAGTCTCAACATAATCTGATCATGCTTAGATTTATTCCTTGAAATTGATCAGAAGGAAGGTTTACGACAAATGGGTTGACTTTAACCTTCCTTTTGTAACTTCCCATACTTATGTAGAAATATCCTTGCTTCCCCTGCCTATATGGTTTATTTTTCGCAGTTTATTCGATACCCTCGTGCCAGTTCAAAGAATGAAGATTTTCTGAAGAGGTCATTGCTGTTGTCTCATAAATTACTTCAACAAGGATACATCAAGTCAAGTTTGAAATCGTCCTTCCTAACATCCTATGGTCGCCATCTTGAGTTTGTTGATCCATGGTTTCTTTGTATCTCATCTAGGTATGGACATGTTATCGGTAATACAACAATAAATTGATCCACTCACGGATTGGAGTTTACCACTATTAGAATTTAAGAATTCCACGACGGATGTTGTGCGCAAGATAGGGGATGTTTAGCCTTCTCGGAACACCTTATTCAACTCCTTTAGTACAGGAGTTCGTGGGTTCCTTTACCGATTTGTCACGATCTGCTACTATTCCGAATAAGACATCATGATTTGACACAGAGTTTGACACTGGCGGATGCCGCGCGCAACACAGGGGATTCTTACCCTTCCGGGACACCTGAATCCACTCCTATTTTGAAAAGGTGTTTGTGAATTCCAAGCCTGAGTTCCTTTTGTTTTAGGTTAATCTTTTAGATTGTTTCAAATTTGTCCTTTCTCTTTGAATATGCACTGTTGATCTCCCACATGGGTATTCTACACCGGACTGTACTACGTTGACCGCATTTTGTAATAAAGGATACTACAGAAACAGAAAGGTCTGCATCATACCTTGGCTTACACCTTGAAATTGACAGTGAGGGCGGATTAAAAAAAATGACGACAAGAGATTTTTATTTACCCATTCTGAACTTTCCGTTC
>JAULBM010270708.1:0-16575 GCA_032357055.1 Geukensia granosissima
GCAGGCGGGGAACCGAACGGCCTATATTTCTATACCCCAGCCGCCCTCGGGGGTCAGAAAAAAGATTCAAGTGATATCGAGAACAAAGTTAGTATAGATGTGCGTATTTTGATGCCAAACTTTTGTAGACATCAGTTTTTGACCTAGTGAGCAAATCGTATATATTTTATAGAACAAAGATAAACCGACAACTAAATAAGTGGTATTAATATGAAAAATTCAGTTCTCAGTATGACAAATTTGATGATTTTCAGTTATAAAACTTTCCTATTATATACGGTAACGCTCTTTTCGCCAAATTATGTAACGTAGCTAATTTACATTGGAAATTCAAAATCACGTGATATTTTTCGTTTTTTTTATTCAGCTTAGCGGCCATTGATGATAGTTGTACTTTTTTGATTTTTTATGATTTGGTTAATAATATGGCGTATGAGAAGGTGGGATTACTGTGTTTTTCGGTTACTCATGGATTACAAGTAATCGAGTTAGAGAATATTCAACCCTTAAGAAATGCGCTGAGCATATGTCTTTTGCTTTCTCTGTTGATTTCAATAAAACTTGCTATATAGCCTTTTTGTATCTATGATAATTATATCACACGGCATTAAATTTCATTCGTTTCGCCTACCGCAAGGCAATTGCACGTTTTTAATACTCAGAAATAGAAAATAAACATATTTTTGCATTCATGTGAATTGTTGAATTAACCGTTACGTACAAGTCTTATCAACGGAGTTTTAATCTTGTCATCATCTAGCATTTTAGATTGTGGACCAAAAAGGGTGCTTCGTGATCTCCATTGATTCCTTTTACAGCGTTCATTGATTCTACAAATTTGAATAATAACATGTTGACCATTATGTAGGGGAAATCGCACTGACTGACAACATACGCATGATAATATAAAAATAAGAGATTTGGCATGTTTGTTCATGAGACAGCCATCCACCAAATGACAGTCGAATCTTTACTTCTACAGGTCCTATTACGGCTTATGTTACTTCCGCTAGTTATGGACTAATGAAACCTTCATGTACAAAATGTCAAAAGAGAAGATATATAAGAATGTCCATCATTTGGACTGTTCACCAGAATCTGTGCTTCGTGGAACCAAACGATCTGGAATTTAGCGCTTAAGGTTTTTTCAGAAGTCAATGCATTCTCCTGCCCACATTGCTTGAGAAAAGAGGTATTAAGCACTTCACCAAACATACACTTATCACAAGGAGAACGAAGTCTTACATTTTATTGTAAAAGTTAAAATTTTTTAATGAACACGTTGATCTGCTTTTGGTATAGTATTCTTTTTTCTGTCACGTTCCTTACATGTTTAAAATAGGTTGTATGTAGGAAGTTTCCACGTGTTAGATTACTTTTATATCTCTATAAAGGTTTTACCATCTTTTAAAGTATAATCTTATTACAAAAACTTTTTTTTCGTGACATATCAATTAGAATTATAAAATAAAACCCAGCTATCTTACATAGTATTTGTTATACCGAATATTTTTTTTCAAAAGTCGGGAAAAACAGATTACTGACTGAACTCTTCACACAGGAATAAGTGCATGCACGAAATTCATATGAAAATGTCATATCAATGAGATACAACCAGGCAAGTCGCTCGCTGCTGGATAGTAAAAAATATTGTGGATAATAACGTGTGCAATGGTGTACGGTCGCCTAGGTTTAAAGGAGGTTGAATAATCAGGAGACAGATATTACAGGGAATTGATAGTTGGAAAATAATTTTTTTGTAATTGTGAATTGCGAGAGTTGGTATATTTTATGTCATTTCATTGAGATTGTATATGAATTTTATTTGAAAACGTGAAATTGTGACCTTACATAATAAAATAAAAATTTTTGTTATTGATTTTCTACTGAATACTCAGTTAATGTAAGATTTTTTGGAAAAAAATAATTTTTTCCAATGGCCAGAATATTTTTTTCACAAAAATCATGGTCAGATTTTTTTTTCTAAAAAAATCCCAGTCCCCCCTCGAAAATCAAATGATCCGTGCCTAAGACTAAATTAATCTCCATTTATGGACATCTTGTCCACATAGTAAATATGATTGTTGTTCTTTTCCCGGGATCATTAAATAGAAAGTCATGTACCCAAAGCATTTTTGGGTATTATACTCTGCGCTAAAAAGAATCATTATATCCAGATTATAAATGTATATCCCATTTTGGATATAATAACCATTTTGGGTATAATAACCATTTTGGGGAATAATACCTATTACTGAGCATCTTCCCAACCTGTTTATGTTGCAAAATGTACTTTTCGAGGGGTGCCGAAAATCGTAATTTTGTCGCTTCCAGCGACCGAAAGAATGTTTGACACCGGTACCTGTATGTCATGCACCCAAAACATTGATTGTTTTTAAGTTAAGGAAATAGAGAGGGGGTGGAAACAATTAAACTAAACTAGAATGGCGGCTATCGATTCGGTTCACCTTGGACATTTTCTAAAACGACCCCTTTGATTGCGCATATGTATACGAAATAACGCTTAAATCTTGATCATCGAGACCATTTTGATTAGTCAAAAAATACATTGCGTAAACTTTCGATGAAAAACGGAATTTGGCGTAAATGAATTGAAACGCCCACTTTTGCACCAAGCGAACCCTACTTTCCCATTGATAGAAATTTAAAAAAAAAATAATGTTACTAGCACTTTTTTGTTCCAATATTAACACTTAAACTTTGTTGCAGTTACAATTTTTAAGAAATCTAGGAACAAGAATTCCCAGAATAAAAAATTAACTGTCTATATTACTATAACATTTCATTTCTATACGGCAGCTAAAAATTTGTCTTAAAAGCCCCATTTACATGCACACCTTTGCATACGAGTGTATTGATACATAGGTACGCAAATATACACCGATGTGCAAATACTGCATGTAAACACATATACATACTTGCGTAAAAATACTCCAGGTGTAAATTTGCACGACCAAAGAGGCAGGTGTAAATGTATATTTGTACATGTGTTTATTTACATGGTATGTATTTTGCGCATGTAAATGCACTTTTTTAAATACACACGGTCATTTTTACTTTTGACTCTCTGATATTCTTATGATGAGCTCTAGATTGCCCCGCAACCTTTTCACAAGGTGAACAAAATAAACTTGTATATGTAAAATCTCAAAACTTCTGATGTGCAACAACAATAATGAAGAAGAAAAACCATTATAAAATCTCGAATCCCGACTTGGAATAGTCACACAAAACATGTGTGGAGTTTAACTTACTTTCGTTGGACCCTACACCCCCTTTACAATGAGGACAGAAAAAGGGTAGGGTCGCTGATTTTAGATGTAAATTTAGAAAAAAATTCTACACACCTTTATGGTTTCCTTGAGATATATTTACTTCAAGTCGTAAACAAAAGGCCGAAGCATATACGTCAGGGGCCATGCATTAATACGCTGTTGTGAGGTCTTTTTAGAGATTCCGAATTTCATCTTATTTGACAATAAACAGTTAACTGGTCACCTTCCCTGAAGGATGCCTCATAGATATAGAAGTGTCTGTAGAACAAGTTTTACAATTGTCTCATTTCGTCGCGTTCGGGCAGGTCTTGTTTTTTATTGACTTATCATCTCTTAAAGCGCTTTGCTAAGTATAGGATGCACTTTATAAAGTTTCCAAAATTGTACAATGAACGGGAGGGACACACAAAAATTTCAATTGATCTTCTCACCCTACTAAGTATGTGGTTAAATCTTGCTTGGGTGGAGAGTCAGATTTCCTCAATCTGAATACGGTTTGAGGATCCATGGTTTTATCTGGTACACTGGAGGTGACGGGTATGATAGTTTCCTTTTCAAGAAAAACTGTCTTTTTCGTCCATTTTTGGAAATGATTCTCATTTTCTCCTTTATGAAAAAATTCGGAGTTAGCAAAGACGCGGGTGTCGTTCACCTACCTGGCCACCCAACGTTTATGGGCGCATTCGGATAACCAGCTACGGATACCTTTGGGTAACCCTAAGTAACCACCTTAGGCAAAGCATTTGTCCATGTTTTTCCTTGGGTAACCTAATGTATCTTAAGGAGGTTACCCATGAATCCAGGGACAAATGATTCTCATATGGTGGCGTTCAAACTTAGGGTTTGATGTCCGTAGGCGGATATCCGAATGCTGCCCTTGACTGTTTATTTGAAAACATACCGGTAATCACACACACCCTGTTGTATTAAAGAATACCAGCCCTTTCTGTTTAAGAAGTTGCCATGTGAATGTTCCGTTGCCTTTATTAGAATGTGGCAACCCACCCCCGCAGTTCGGAAACTTCAAAGCTCCTTCATATCATTGGATCATATCTATTAAAAGTATGTTTCACTGAACTGAGTCTCTCGTGTTCTGACTTTTATTTCTTAACGCAATAAAAAAAATCTGAAAAGGAAATTTAGAATGAGATTTAACTATTTTACCGGCAATAGAATATAGGGTTCGAAATATCAAAGGTGACGTTGTTTGTCCTCTGCTCATGTGAAAATTGCTGATTTTTGTGAAATATTAAAGTTATAACGACGTATAAATTCTTGCATTTCTAGTACTGCCAAGCTTATTTTCCCTGGCACTACGCATAAATGTATGCCAATAGATATAAAACTTATCAAAATATTTTACATTTTCTTAAATTCACAAATCCTTCCAGCAAAAATTGTTAAAATGGAAAACGACAAAATTTCCCAATTTTCCATATGAGTGGAGAAAAAACTAAGAATATGCTTAAAAATTTCGAAATATAAAAAGTTATCGGAACTTTTTCTCTGTTGCTTTCTATAAGAATTTTGAAGATTCCTCCAAGGGGTTTTCCTAAATTTAATAAAAAGTGAGAGACTCAGCTCAGTCAAACATACTTTAACTTGTAACCAGTTGGGAACGATACGTATTGATGTGTCTACGCAGTTGCCTTGAAATCTTATTGACAAACATGCAAACAGTTGATCTACTACACACTAACACCAAGCAAGTTTTCAATTGTCCGGTACTTTGCAGAAGATGCCAAAAATTAAACAGCAATGGCAACTTGCTTTTTTCCAATCTATTGGATTTCTCACCCTATTTTTATTAAGTGTCAAAGAAGGCGCCGTTTCTCTATAGATATGTTTGAATGTCAGTTGACCCATTCTAAAGCTCTCAAGCCATTGCAGCTCTGTAAACGTACCTAAAGCAACATTTGCTCACCAAGTTTGTGAACGTTATGTGACCATATTGCTTTTTCGCGGCATAATCTAAATTTAATCCTAGTGCATAAGAAATAGGGAAAAATACGCCGCTGCCTTCTGTATTAATTAAGCCGGATCCATTGCCATGTTGTACCAATAATGGTTAAAAAAATTAAGACTTAAAAAAAAAACACGTGACACATAAAACTCATGTGAATGCTTAGCAAATTTGCTTTTACATACGGATGTGAATTTAATATGCATACAAGTGCAAATCTATTGCATGTAAATGGGGCTTTATTATGTTATGGGCATGTCGGCGTCGCCGTCCGTAGACAGTTAGGTTTCCATTCAATAACTTTAGTTCTATTATTTGGATCAATTCCAAGTTTTAACACAATGATACCCTATATAAAATACAGGTTGGGATCTAGCCTCGACCGTTTTTTAAGGAGGGTCCAAAAGGGGATTTTTCAATTTTCAAATTAAATTTTTTAATTTTTTATTTAATTTTGATGGTTTTTTTCATTGTATTCCTCACGAAAAATTCCACATAATAGGGTTCAAGCGTCATGACCTATCTATTACTGTTATTGAGATATATGGGGTCCAAAAATTGCCACGCCCTATTTTTTTTTAACTTTTTTTATTTCCCATCCGATTTTGATGGTTTTTTTGCAAATTATTACTTTTGAAAAATGTAACAAAAATTACTCCAAGCAATTTTTTTGTATATTATACCGTTTTTCTTTTAAAAAGGGGTCAAAGGGTTTGAAAAATGCGATTTTGCAGGAGACAAGAAATTTTTAATTTTCATCCGATTTTGATGGGTTTTTTTCATTTGACTCTTCTCAATGAGAGCTTTCGGCAGAATGTCAGCGGATTTTCTCTATCTCGTACCGTTTTTGAGCTGAAAGTGGTCAAAATAGTGGGGGGGTTCAATTTCTTTTAATATGGAAAATTATATTTTTTATCCCATTTTGATGGGTTTTTTTCAAATGATTCCTCATGAAAAAAGTAACAAAAGTTACTACAAGCATTTTTGTAGCTTTTTCAATTTTTGTATAAATGGGGTCAAAGGGTTAAAAAAATGTGATTTTGCAGGAGATAAGAAATTTTCAATTTTCATCCGATTTTGATGTGTTTTTTTTTTGCATTTGATTCCTCTTAATGAGAGCTTTCAGCAGTATGTCAATAGAATTTCAAAGTAGTGGGGGGAGAGGAAATCAATTTCGTATAATATGAAAAAATTGACAAAGTGACACCAGTTTTGAGGATAATACGAGTCAAAATGATCTTTTATTCATTCATATCACTGTGTCCAGCATTGAACTGTGTCCAGGACTTTACTGTGTCCAGCTCTATACTGTGTCCAACACATTACCGTGTCCAGCACAACATTGTGTCTAAGAAAAAAAACTGTGTCCACACTTACCCGAATGGTCTATTGTTCACCTATCACATTTCAACGTGTTGCGGTCGTATCATGCTGCGCTTGCGAAGCACCTCTGTTTCAAGATATTATTTTAATGGATGTTCAAAGTTTGAATTTTAAAAATAAGAAAAAGAAAAAAACTGCCATTTTATACTTCTAAAAAAGTCACCTGCCCAAAGTGGTTCTCTCTGTACTCTGGCTTTAACTCACTGCTGTGATATGACTGAAAAACTCTTGAAAGTGGCATTAAATCCCAATCAAGAAATAAACAATTAAGAAAAAAATGGCATGTATAAAACATATATATATCTCTGATTTAAATTATCAGATCAAAAGTAAACATATCACCAAATTAAATGAATACTGACGAAACTCTTTCCGACACAGAATATTTATTTGAGAATAAAATATTATATAAAGAAACTTCAGGTGTTTATATATAAACTTGAAAATGTGAATTCTGCATGGTGAAGTTGCCATTCTCTTGTATCATATTTCTCTGAATATTTAATTATCCTAATGAAAGTCATATAGTACATATATTTATGTATCTATATTATTTCTTCGTGCTTATATAGTTTGATTTATTATTGGATGGTATTAGTAATATGTTATTTTAAGTTAATTAACACTATTATAAATTATACATTCACCAACATCATTTTGCCATTCAGAATTCAGTCACTGTGCTTGCTGACCCTGACATTTCCCAGATTTGATATATTATATATACATTTTTTTATACTCAACAATTATCTTTAATCAAATGTAATTTATTGTATATTCTGATTTAACATGTGATTATTCTGCTCAATATGGGCGCATTGATTGCAATAAAATATTTTGTCTTGTCTTGTCTTCCACTATTTCGTTGGTCGATTCGTCAATACTGGACAGTGTGGAACGCGCTGGCTTAATTTCCAACCAATAAAATTCCAACGTGTTCAATTGGGTTCATGTCCGGGGACATGGCAGGCCACTTGGAGGATTCAATCGCCTCCTGCTGTAAAAATGCGCGTACTAACCGTGCCCGGTGTGGTCTGGGATTATTATCCATGAAGTTGGGTCTGTCGGCCAGTCGGTGATTGTCGAAATGTGGCACCATATGCGCATCAAGCACGTTAACACATTAACCAACGCCATTGAGATTACCTTGAAGAACGTGCTAGGTAACTTACAATTGAAAGAAAAGCACCCCCATACAATTACACCACCCCCACCAAAGGCTGTTGTGCCCAGGACGTTTTCATCGCGATATGCGGTGTTTCTGTGCCGCTGGACCTGAACACGACCGTCAACAGGACGCAAGAAGAAACGACTGTAGTCGGACCAATGAAAATGTCTCCAGTTTCGTATATTCCTCTGGAGATGGTCACCTGACCAATTCAAGAGAGCTATCCGATGGCGTGCTGTCAACTCCTGATTACAGTCACAACAGGAACATGGCCCCCGAAAGGCAAACCGGCACGTATACGACCAGCTGTGGTAAAATTATCCCTCCTTGCACAACGGGCTATAAGCCTATCCTCTCTTGGGGTAGTTTTGCAGGGCCTACCCGATCGCGGACAATCCTCCACCGTGCCTATCGCTTGACAACGATCCATAAGCAGGTCAATCACAGAATAGTGCACACCAACACGCTGTGCCACCCTTCTGTTGCTAAAACCTGTCTGTGACATGCCAACTGCTTGCCATCTTTCCGCTATACTTAATTTTTGCCTAACTATAAATTTTACAGGAACTATGCACAATCTAAACGTCTACAACTTAAAATTGACAAACATGCCTTGTGTAATTACATATCACACTAACTGAAAACCGTTTTTACACAACACAAAATAATCGATTGATGACGTTTCGCATGTCAAATTGAAGTTTATGTTGATAAATATGTGGTCGCAAAACCACATGTTATAAATATAAATTTTAAAAAAGATATTTACAAAAAAAAAAGAAAGGTGGCCTCACTTTTGTCGGAGCGTATATAAGTCCCAGTTACCAAAGTGGTACACTATAATTGCTTCCTCACTGCGTTACTTCTGTAACCAATTGCAAGATTACATGATCCTATGTCTTACAGTGCCCAGAACTAACACTTACACTAAAGTTCTCTTTGTTCCCAGCATGTCGTATTCAACTGTTGGACCCTATGCCGATTCCATGCAAAAGTTTACTTATTACAAAAGTATCATTCTGATAATCTTTTGGTTAACTTATAAGAATCATGTTGGTAGGGCATACAGTACATTTAACTTAACTTGGACGTAAAAGTGTATCTGACACAATGAGCAAGAAATCTAGGTGAAAGTGACCTAATTTTGAAAGGATGTTGATAAACCTGAAAAGGCACATTCAAACACTAAGCTACATGATGGTAGGACATGCAGTACCTAAGGAACAAATTTGGATGTAAAATAGAACCCGAGTCAATGATGCATGAAATGTAGGTCAAACTGACCTAATGTCAAATTTTCAACTGCAAAAAACTTGTAACATCATCTGTAGAGGGTCTGAAGGGATCTAAGCGTGATCCGTAAATAGTAGATTTTAAGGAGTGTGACACATGAAAAATATCCCAAAATTATGCGTGATATATGCATGACGGCGACAATTTTTTGGAATTTTTCTACGTAAAAGGACAAAAATTGTTAGCGTGAAGCCTGATGTCACTGGTGGACTCGCGTGATTATGTGAATGGGTACCCTCTTCAGCAACCCTTTGTAAAACTCATTAAAACAATTCTAAACTGTTTATTATAATTATATAAATGATTATAAGTAAAATTCTTTCTTGCATTGAAAAACTGAGTTACATTATTTAATATACTGATGATTAATGTACTCTTAGATGTATTTTCTTACAGGAAACACTTCAACTCTGATTATAAAATGCCATCACACAACAATGACTTAATTCTTCCCATGGGAGCCTGTGCATCACTGTATTATCATCATCACCATAATTACTACTTTAGCCATGTTTATATGATGTCATTTAACAGTTTTTTATTGGGTCCTAATTATGTAAAACTTAGACCAACGGTGCAATCATCTGAAAGAGGTTCTCCTAAGGACCAGTTCACCAAAGTTATGTGCAAATGGAAAAGTATTTCATGAATATCTCATAGAGTCGAATGCAAAACTAATTCTGGCTAAGGCGGCCATCTTGAATAGTGGGTGAGGACATCAGATGCAACTCTGAATAAGATCCACCTGGGAATCTTTCCACCAAAGTTTTGGTTCCAATTGAAAAAGTAGTTTCAGACTTATTTTTTTCATGAATTTCCCACAGGATCCTATGGAAATCTATTTTTAGCTGAGGCAGCCATCTAAATTGGTTGGCCATCGAGGTCATCGGACACAATCAAGAAGGGGACCCAACTCAGGACTATTCCACCGAAGTAAGGTTCTAACAGAGCAAGCAGTTACAGATGAAAAGAAAATTAACCGATTTCCGATAGGTTCTATGTTCAGCTAAGTTTTGCTGCAGCAACTATCTTGGTTAAAGGTCAGGCAGAACTGCCGGATACAATTTTGAAAGGAGACCATCAAAAAACCATTTCAAGAGTCAAGTTTGGTCGAGATTAGCAAAGTAGTCTCAGAAGAGAAGAATTTTGAAATTTATCATCCCTTTTGCCTATCTTTAGCCTGGCGGCCATCTTGTTCAGAGATCGGGGTCATCGGACTCAATTTTGATAGGGATGACCTAAGGATCATTTCAGCAAAGTTTCATTGAAATTGGGTCAGTAGTTTAAGAGAAGATTTAAAAAATTCGATCCCCCCTTTTTTCTTATCTTAGGCTGGAGGCCATCTTGCTCGGAATTTTGGGTCATCGCACACAATTCTGAAAGAGGACTACCTAAGGACCATTCCAACAAAGTTTGGTCAAATATGACCCAGTCGTTTCAGAGGAGAAGATTCAAATATGAAATGTTGAAGGCGGACGCCTAGTTATGGCAAAACCATACATGGCCTTTTAGGCCAGGTGAGCAAAAAATTACTTAAATTTAAGAAAACCCCCTTTTAGTTCCTCTCCAAAAACTGGTTAAACTGGATCACCCAAAAACAATGAAAACCTTTATTTAGTACCAAATATCTATGTCTAAAAATACTAAAAAAATTGGTTCACCAGAACAAAAGTAATCATGAGGACACATTCCTGTCCAAGGATAAAAAATACAGTGGCGAAATAATATAACCATAACATTTGTACTTCTATAAAAGTTGGATTAAAAATAATTTTTTTTTTTTTTAATTGGCAAATGGCAATATTTTTTAACCCCTTATATCTAAAACATGGTAAAAGATTGGACATGGCACATGTGGATTGTTTACATGTATCAGAAGTTTATTCTCCCATAGAGAATACAAAGAAAGATTAAACTTACATTTAAATTTTTTAAAACCCCTTTTTTCCCAAAAAACAGAGAGGGCTAGATCAGCTTATTTCAATACCAAACTTAATCTAGTGGAACAAAATCTAACTTGTGATAACCTACCTGTCTACCGACGACAAGGCCAATAAGGCAAATGACAAGAATACCATAGTACTATCACAATTTCCTGTGGTCATATCAATTTATCTGCAAAGCCGCTAAACCAAAAAACCTGTAAATGTTATTTTTAAGAGATTTATAAATGTAAAAAATTTGCCTTCAACTCCACAATCTAACATGATGTTATTGTTTTGTTATTAAATATAACAGTAGAATTGACACAACTTACAGTCCAATAGTAAACTGGGTTACTGTCTAATGTAACGCAAGTCATCTCTGTGCATTCATCTTCGACGATTTTTTCTCTTACACATGGATCTATATCAAATATAGGAATTGTTAGTACTATCTCAATACGTATGTTTACTGAAAGTAATATTTTCTGGTAAATATTCTTACACTGGTCATTAACTGAGTAAAAACTTTGATACCATACTATATGCTGAACTACTGTAAATTCAGATATCAATGTGATGTTTTTATTATTCAGATAATGCGACTGAGTGATAGTCGCAAAAATAAGAACTCACATTCTTTCATCAGTAACTATATTTACAAATAGGTTTTTTCTTAGAATCGTTCAATCTCGCAATTTGGAGTGAAGTTTCCAAATCAAAATAATAAATGAATGCAATTATTTCTAAATTTAACAGTACTTTGGTCAATGAAAATGCGAGACATTTAATAAATGGGGTGACTAGAATTGTTCATTTCGGGCTATTCTTAATTACAGAAATCATTAAATATTTCAAACCAAACTTGATAAGATTCAGGATTTGGTTATCAATTTTTCAAATTTTTAGTGCCTTAATTAGCTGCTTAATAAAAGGAATGTGTTAATCTTTTTCAAAATTTATAGAGGATTATTATTTTTTTTAGTCACCTATATAACTGTTGACTTATGAGTACATGGCTGATCTTCTATTACAAACCAAAATACTTTACATATACATATTTTGATAATACATACACTTTACACAGGCAAATAACATGAAATTGGTAAAATTTCTGGGTAACAAAACCCCCACTTTAATGCCTTTGTAGACACTAAGTCTTTACATTACACAAACAGTGTGGACCTCTTGATTCATCAATTTTCTTGATTTCTCTTGGAGATTTAGGTCAAACTTTACCTCATTCTTTACTTTTTTTCTTACTTTTGCCTTTCAAAAGGGGACCGGGGCACCTCCCCCACTGATCAGCCTCCTGCAGTAAACCAGACGATCTTTAGAGAATGTATTGCCTACCTAGTAAAACTATACCATTTTAAGTGTAAGCATATGATGTGAAGAAATTAATCATTAAAATGATTAAGAATTGTCATTAAAGTTCAAAAACCCCAAATGAGGAGTCTTTAGGCAATTTAACCATGGAAGTCAGAAGACTGGAATGTAATTGATTGATTGTTGGTTGCTTAACGTCCAATGTCAAATATTTCATGCATATTCAGGATGGAATCAAGTTCAACAATTATCAATACCGAAAAAGGTGTAGGATGGGATACAACAGGGCAACGGTTTTTGAACACGTCACCCACTATAATCCACGACTAGGCTTCTGTATTATAACCTGGCAACCCCCCAACGAGAGGGCCTCCCATATCCGCCACCTGGAGTTCGCATAGGATTAAGTCTGTGTGTCAAGCCCTGGAGACCGCTTCGGTGCCCTTACTGTGAAGGGTTGACAAAGCAGACAACAAAAACAATGGAAATGAAAACTCTTATTCAAAGTGATGGCAAATGCTCACATGGCCTTTTACATGTAGGCAAGATGAAGAGGTCTTTAAAAAAATTCCAAAGGGTTGAAAATGTCCAGTGTTAAACCAAAATGTTGTGGTGGTTATTTTGAATTCCAACCAGCACAAGATTCACATATTTGGTAGAGACGTTCCATTTATTATTCCTACAATAGTCAATGAGCTCAGCTGTTTCTGATAAGAATATCTTCAAAGATAAAGTTAATCAGATAACACATTATTTTCTCACATTCGGGACAATGGTATCCATTGTTTTCACGGATCAAAATTTCTCTGTCTTACCGGGGGTGTAAGACAAGCTTCACGCATTTATTCCCGCAAAATTCATTTTCCTTTGTCAGTTATCATAATGTCGATTAAATTGTGATTTTAATTCATTCACGGAATTATTGTAGACTTATTATTATATAAATGTTGAATAAACGTTTATTGTGGTATTAAAATTGTGTATACAATCCTATTCTTTAAGCTTTTGCAAACGCTTATTATCTGTGACGTTGAATAATGGCAACAATGGCGTTCAGTGAGTGTTGTGTGATTTACAATATAAAATATAAGCAAAAGAATCAAACGCCACCAAAGTACAAGACGGAAATCTCAGACACCCTCGGGTAAGATTTCTATCATTTTCTGAAAAGCCTCGTCAGACAACGATATAAATCTTTCCCTTGGGTGTCTGAGTTTTTCTCGTCTTCTACTTTAGGTGGTGTTAGATTCTATATGTCTTTGGCAACCATGCTTTCAATTCAGTCAACCAGAATTTTCAAATTTGTTAGAGAACTATCTACAAGTTAATCTGAAATTGGCAAAAATCATAACAGATGAAAAGGCTGAGTGATTATTGTACAGGTCCCTTGAGCAGCTCCTATATCATGGTTCTGACATTGGGAACTTTGCGATTTTATCTAATGGGAATGTAAGAAGGTCTATTATATTTGTAAGCTCATTCCTCACAGGTGATAAGGGAACCCACAACTCACAAAGATCGAGACCTGATAAAGTAGTGCACAACTGTATCATGTAACAAACAATCCCTCAAAGTTTTTATGAATTTCATTGAAAAATGGCAATAATACTCCTAAGATATTATTGCAAAATTCATGTTTTGCTATGTAACAAGGGTTTTCTCCCTCAATTCATTAAGACGCTGGCAACGGTAAATAACAATTTATGGCCATACCATGAGATGAAGTATTGTTGTTGCCTTTTAAAGTAATTTTCATACATATCTATGAATTCCATATCATTTATTTTATTTCATATTAGACAGTAGATGGACAAACTTGAATTTTTCACAAAACAAAAATAGTAAATTATAATAGAAAAATTGCTGAAAAGCCATTATCTTTTGTTCCTTTATCAAAATTCATTCCGAAAACATTTTGCTAAAATTTCCTTAGCCTAATGATTATTATTATTATAAGGGTGCCCAATGTATAGAAAGACACCTATGTCGAGTTTAAGTTAACGGCATCACATACTGATAAATTTGATCTAAAATGCTAGTAATATCATATTTTATGTTTACAATTGTCCGTTCAATTTTCAATTATTCCGTGGTCACAATTCTTAATGCTATGTTTTTTCGAATGGAACCCTTAGACAAAACATTGGACAAATCCATTCAACATGTTCCTTTTGAAATGCAAGAAGTGTTTTATATATACATTTGGTAGATGTCGATGGATTGATTGATGGATTGTTGTTTAACGTTAATTGGCAAATATTTCATGCAAATTCAAGACGAAAACAAGTTCAACAATAAATCAATATGTAGGCTGTGAGCACGGGACAGGTAAGGGAGGGACTTTAAGATTGCCACTAGAAAAATTGCGGGTTGGATAGGGTTGGAAAATTTAGCCTTGTAACTCAAAATGAGCTGTTACAAGGGGTCTTTAACGTGCTTAAGACGTGCCATTTCCTAAACACGGGGCTCTTTAACATCTACCTCTTGAAAGATTGTGAATTTATACATCCCCCACAATCAAGGTCGCCCCTTTTAAAGGACTAGTGCCTCCAGGACGGAGATACGTTGTGGCTATTCTTTCCACGGCACAACCTTCAAGAAGGGGAGTTCGAGTTTTTATACATCCCGCTCGAACTAACGGAGAAACCGATCGACCTATTTCTATACACGGGCTGCCCTCGGGAGGAATAGGGGTAGATATCGAATAAAACATTTATGGTCATAAAATTAAACTTAACTTCAACCAAAACAACACATCCATGTTATTAAATCTAACTGTTTTGATTTTGATTGAAACACAAAATTAAAGTGTGTATTTTACCAATAGTTCAATATAAAGTTTATGTAGAAATCATCAAATATATATCCCAGTTATGCCAAAAATTGTGCCCTTGAAAAATACGAATCTACCCATTTCGGTTCATTTTTTATTAGCTTTCACTACACCACGTACACGGTCAAAATATAACACTTACTCTATTCAGCATATGCTTTGAATCTACAACTTTATTTTATGTTGCAGATTATACATAACATCTATATATATTTCTGTGATGGTTCTCTGAGAGAAATCTTTCCTCCATTAATCAATCATTTTTAATTGTTCACTATAATACACTAAAACATCGAAAGGAACACATGAATCCTGTCAATTGTTAATTTTCAAATTCACACAGAACATCTTAATATAAATGGATACATCTCTGCATCTTCTATTGACCCCTTAAAATTTTACTGTTTTGCAAGTATTTATTCAATTAACTTAGAAATTTATTACTTTTATCTTCTTGATGTTTTCTATTTCTGTCTCTCAGTATACATACATTAAAAAATCAAACATAAATGTGAAAGAATAACATCAGATTAGCCTTTAATATCAATTTTTAAAGATCAAGTTTGTATTTTATTTTGTTTTGGGTGCATCACAGGTCGAGAGTGATGCCATAACTGAAATGTGCAATATGTGAATGATATGAATGATATGTAGTCCTAGTGACAGTTTAAATGACTGGACTACTGGAAATATGTCAATTACTGTGTTTTTGGTGTGAATTTTTATGAGTTTATTATTACTTTCAATTCTTCAATATTTTTAGATAATTAAGCACATATTTTCATTGTGCATAAAAGAAAAATTGTTTCCATAGAGTAGGATCCATGCAACATACCCCCTCTACATGCTGAAATTGCAAAAATAAGAATACTTTCGGCAGCTTTTGACCAGTCTCTTTTTGGTAGAAAAGTGAAATGTTTTTGCATACCAGAGCACCACACCAATGAAGAAAATGCTAACTTGACCCCTTTTTTTCAAAATAATTTTTCATTTCACGTTTGACCCCAAATTAAGAAAATCTGAATTTAATATATAATTTAAAACACTAGTTCATATCTTTTTGTTGAAATGTTACATTTCTTAAAATATATAAAATAAAACAATATTGTGCAGTTTAATTCTTACCTTCTTAAGATAAAACAGTGGTGCTTTGCAAGCACAGCATGATACGATCGCAGCACATTGAAATGTGAAAGGTGAACAAAAGACCCTTTGGGTAAGTGTGGACATAGTATTTTGTTGGACACAAGAATGTGCTGGACACAGTAATGTGTTGGACACAGTATAGAGCTGGACACAGTAAAGTGCTGAACACAGTAAAATGCTGGACACAGTGATATGACTGGATAAAAGATTATTTTGACTCATATTATCCTCAAAAGTGGTGC
>JAULBM010270927.1:559-27214 GCA_032357055.1 Geukensia granosissima
CTTTCGCTTCCTCATTCTGTCTTGACCCTTTTATCCCAAACTGTATTAAAATTCATTGTATTATTCATAAGGAATTACAGAATTGGGAAAAATTCATCAAAATCAGATGAAAAAATAAAAATTTTCCATATCATGCGAAAATGACTTTTACGCCAATTTTGACCCTATTTATCTCGAAAACGTTGAGAATGAAAAAAAATCGTTGACATAATATCGAGACGAATCCAAAGAAAAACACCATCAAAATAGGATTCTATTTTTTTACATATTATGCAAATTTGACTTATTGTCCATTGGGACACCATTTATCTCGAAAACGGTAAGAAATTCATAACAATGAAAGCACTCAATGAAAAGAATAAAAAAAAAATCCCCATCAAAATCTGACGAAAAATAAAAACTTTGCATATTATGAGAGATTTGATTTTCTCGACCATTTTGATCCCATTTATCTTGAAAACAGTAAGAGATAAAAAAAATCTTTTGACTAACTTCTGAAAGCTCTTATTGAGCAAAGTGAAAAAGTGCTTTTTCAACCATGGACCCCTTTTATATTAAATTCTGTAAATGCTAGAATTGGAGTACCTTTTGTTGTATATTTCATACGGAATCATTTGAAATAAAACCCAGAGAATTAGACGAGAAATTTTCCAAAATTAGGGTGTGGCTCTTTTTAAACTCCGTATATCTCTATAATGTTAAGAGATGGTTTATGTCGCCTGTGGTTCATTAAGTTGGCTTTGTCATGGAGAATACCAAAAAACAAAGAAATGAAAAATTTATATTTAAAGATAAGAAAAACCTTTATTCTGTCCCTCCCCCAACATGGTGGGAGTAGATTACTAAAAATCAACTCAAACCTTTATCTTATACCAAAAATAAATGTCCCAAAATATGAAAAGAAAAACGTTTTTGTACGGAAACCAACCTGTTTAAAAACGAAGATTATTCAACCGCAAACACTACACTGAAAAACTAAAGACGGAGAAACGCGAACTCTTAAAAATAGCGTGCTCCGGAAGGTTAAACAACCCTTGCTCCACTTGCATCACGCGTCAGGTTACTCAGTAGTCAAAGTCGGTGTCTAGTGACAATCGATTTTAGTCACAACCAGTATAGGAACGGATTTTTAGTCATGAGATTGGGAAGATATCCAACACTAACCTATAGCTAACAGTGTCAGCGATAAATTTTGTACCTGCAAATATTAGTCCTTACCTTAGTGGGATTTGAACTCGCGCTACTGTGACATCTCTAGCCTCCATCGCCTGCACTGTTCCAGCGCTGTAGACCACTCAGCCACATAGGCTCTATTTAAATATACATGTTGCTTTCGGTAACCGGGTGATGCCTTTCCACGTAAGTGTATCTAGAGATAGAGCACAGTGCATGATGCATTGATGCGTGAAGATGATATTTTTCATTTTTCAGGCAGATTATCTCCGCTTTTCATGTATATTGTATGTTGTCGTGGAAATGTATCATCCGGTTACCGAAAGCTGTATATTTTAATATTCTGATATCTGTTGGGGGAAGTATAAAGTAAAGTTGTGTTTATATTGATACCGTAGTGTAAGTTTTCTGATCGGTTGCTTTTGGGTTTTTAACTAACAGTCAGCAAACTTAGAGTACTCTTTCGAGGTCGATACTTTTGCTGTATCGTATATTTTATTTTAAATTATATTTGTTACGGGGCGCCGAATGGGACTCCGGTGGTTTTGTACAAAATTCAATTCTGTCATAACAAAATCATTTTTGTCTTACAAGACTTGTTTTATGAAAACTTCAATTTTGTGGTGACAAAATTCATTTTTGTCATGACAAAAGTCAATTTTGTCAAAAAGGTATGCAAATATAAACTTATTTACATACAAAATTGACTTTTGTTACCTGATATGGAAATTAAAACACAAAAATCAATTGTGTGAGACAAAATTGACTTTTGTGAATTTTGTGAGACGAAAGTCAATTTTGTCTCACAAAAGTCTCATAAAATTGAATTTTGTCTCAAGAAAGTCAATTTTGTCTACACAAAAATAAACACAAAATCGAATTTTGTCATTACAAAATTCAGTTTTGTGTCACTGAAGTCAATTTTGTCATTACAAAAATTCAATTTTGTGTCACAAAATTTAATTTTGTAATCACAAAAATGAACTTTGTCTACAACAATTTTGTGAATTTTGTGAAGACAAAATTGACTTTTGTGACAAAAATGACTTTTGTGACACAAAATTGACTCTTTTGGCACAAAATTTACATTTGTGTTAAATTTTTACTTCTGTTTTACAAAACTAAATTTTGTCTACACAAAAATAAACACAAAATAGAATTTTGTGACAAAATCTCAGTTTTGTATGCAAATTAGTTCACAGAATCCCAACCAAACTTATTTTCCATACAAAATTGACTTTTGTCGCCCAATATTCAAATTAGGTGATAAAAGTAAAGTCAGTGTTACAAAAATGGTTTTTGTCATGACAAAACTAAATTTTGTCCACTTAAAGATAATTTTGTATTACAAAATTTAAATTTGTAGTATGCTACAAATTTTGTTAAACTGAACTCATTTTGTTGAACAAAACTCACTTTTGTCCGTACAAAATTTAATTTCGAGTACAAAAACACAAAAGTCCCATTCGGCACCCCGTATAATAACCTAACCATATACGGACAGTTTTCATCTTTATTAAAGGTTTTTGGAAGAGTCCAAATTGTTCATATGTTTGTTTTAAGTTTGATATGTACACTTTGTCTCGTGTTACTTTTTGTCCGTGCTCTCGAGATTGCAGTGTCTGTCATATTTTCCCCTTTTGTCATTTGCTATAGTATTGCAAAAGTTTCAATCTGAGCAATTTGTTTCTGCAAAATTGGCATGATTTTGACTCAAAATGACTTGAACCGCGTGTTCAGACAAAAATGAATGTTTTGTTGTATCTAATTATAGCTTTTCACGAGTGTTTTGTGCACTGATGTTAGTCTTTCATCAGTTTTGTTTGTCATCGTCTCGACGGTCTTACCTGCCCAAGATCGGTGGTTGTCTCTGGAAATTCCGGCATTTCCACCAGTAAAGCTGACCGCCGCGATATGACTGAAATATTGTTGAAAGTGGCGTTCAATCCCTATCACACAAAGAAACAAGATGGCCTTTTGCCAACTTAACGATAAATTGCCGTCTGCTCTTTTGATATATTCGAATTATTTTCTTACCAATAAGAAAGTTTTGTCAAAAGATGAGGCCAATGATTTCTAAAACCAAATCTGTACTGTACTAAAATGATATTTTAGTGAGTTTTTCTTTTTAAATTTAAATTGTTTAAATTTTGAAATGTCAGATATTTCTTCATTTTTTCATGCACAATATAAAAAACCTGTATTAGTAAGAATTGATAGTAATATTGTAGTACCTTTACTGTTTCTGATGAAAAAAGATTAAAACTGTTTTTTCGCTGGAGCCTAACATTCATAATAAGCATGATAATGTACATGTACATATTTATTGACACATTGATATATGAAATTTTAAACGATTCAAATTAAAGTAGGTGAACGAAAACTTCTGATAAAATGCATTCCCAATTTTGACACCTATCCCCTAAAAAATTTTTAATCTTTCGGACATTTTGCTATGGTTGTTCTTTCCTATCTGTCCCGATTATCTTTTCTTATTTAATAATTACCCCCTCAAAACATCAATTGTACATCTGAAAGGTGATTTTGCGTTTTTATTATGTTATTAAGCCCACTTTGATTTGCTGAGGGAAGAAAATAAAGCAAGGCTTAACCATGAACCTGAATTTGCCTATTTTTTTATTTTACAAAAAATCTATATTACCACTACCGAAGATGGATGTGATGATGACTTTTTATAGCTCTGTCATTTAGGTTCCTTTGAAATACGAACATTCATAAAAGTCACATACATGAGACGTGTGGTAAGGTTAAATTATTATAGTGGGATCCCCCCCCCAACAAGTGATCAAAGGAACTAATCAAAGATAACGAAAGTACCAGACCAACCACGGAAATCAAAACGGAAATTCACCCAATCCGACTACAGAGGACACACATAGGCAGAAGTGAAAATAACGGGGTAATATTTTCCTGCAGATATTGTCACCGATACCCCGAATTTAACATATAACTTAAGACATATATTAAAGAAACCAAATGGCCTTATCAAGATAAGTGCTGGAACAGTTTGAAGCAGATAAAAGTTAACTTGCAGAATTAATATCAAGACTGTATAATTTGACAAACCCATGACCACAATCCTCACTTGGTATAGGTACATGAGACATGTGGTTGGGTTACTCTAGTGTAGTGGGATCTCAACCGTCCCTATGTGGCCAGAGGGAAAATGAAAGAAAACAAAACCTCACCATTGTATTACTGCAAAACAACTGTTTTACATCTGCACTAGAAACATAAAATAATTAAGATCGATAAGTCCCCGCACAGCTTAATCACATTCCACTGTCAAGAGTGGTAAAATTTGTCACTTATATTGAGGAAAAAACTGTCGCTCAAACTTGCACTAACTAACCTAATTTTCCTAACTAAAATATATCTATATTAAAACCTGATGTAACATACATATTACGGAAAAGTCCAAGTGAAAATTGAGCCTGATCTGATCATTTGGCGTCGATGAAATGATTTCATTGCTAACGAAAAAAAAGAATCAATTCTGAATGCAATTGTAGTACACTTTATATAGCTAGTAAAATTCAGAAATGAGATTACTAGAAACAAGATATTCACAAGTATTTCAATTCTGAAAAGATATAGTGTATTTATTTTCATTTTTCTGTCAAAAGTGTAAAAAGAAGAATACATGTCTCTGCATATGGTAATTGTTTATGCAATATAATGTTACAGTATGATAAACTTATAATATATTTTGATTACATGATTATTTCATGTGTGTAATTAAGCATAATAGCCGAAGTCAACAATCACAAATAGTAGAAGGTGGTGACTTGTTCTTGTAGTAATATATAAGTCCTTCAGAAGATTACAGCACTAAAATACCAGTGTATTGTTTGAAGGAAAAATGTATATTAAAAAAAGTTTTTATTAGAAAATAGTTTAAAATCTGTTACGTTCATTTACTCCGCTGTTTTAGTTCAATTTCTTCATTTTCCTTTCGATTAGACCAAACACGAGCGAAATGAGTTTTTGTTTAAAATTTGCCTTGAACAAAGCAAAACATGAGAATGCAATACTGCATCTCTTGATAAAGAATTTGTGAATGTTTCTTTTATTTCTATGGGGTGTCCATGGAGGAGTAGCAGATTAGAAATGCTTCGTTTTCAAGCATATCACAAGTCAAATTGCAAAAAATGAAATTTTTTATTACCTGGAAAAATAACATGCGAGGTGCAATACTAATTCGTTTAATAAAGATTCTTTAAAAGTTTGTCAATTTATGTTACACGACTTAGGGCTAATTAATACTTCCAAAGCGATCGTCGCGCGACGTTGCGCGAAAATCGCTGGGTGTTTATACTTGTCGCAGTTAGTTTAAACTTTTAATCTCAGGTAAAATCGCGCGACATCGTGAAGTAGCGAATTAGTAATTGTTGCCACTTATTAAGGAGACAACAATATTGTATTTTAAGCTTTGAGGACGTAAATCGTGGAATTTACTGTCGCAAATTGAGTTTACCTGGCGACGCGTAGTTATCTCCATTCTAATGCAATTGTAATTCAAAACCCTTGATTTATATAAAAAAAACAGCGAAAAAGAAATGCCGCGAAACGTCATAGAAGCAACAAGACGTCACTTGCACGCTTCCATTTTGAAATGTGAACTACGGACGTTTATAAGCTTAGTGTACGCTTCAAATTTGCATTAAATTGTTCTAAAGTGATTTTTTTCGTTAGACATATAAAATATTTTGTGTATTTTATTACATTTGGCAAGCAATATATTGTTCCAACATGGCGGCAATATGGTGGCTTTTTATACGAGTTCATTCTAGTTACGACGAATAGATTGTGAATTTTTCGTAGAATGCAAGCCAATCAAATACATAAGGTGTTACAAAAATATTGCATTAGAATTCAGTATATTGCAAGTAAAAACTGTAGTAAAAGTTTACGGCATTGAATTCCTGGGAAAAGAAAATAGAAGATGCAATAATACATCTATTGACAAAGAATCTATAAAATTTTGTTTTATTTATATTGAGTATATTAAGGAAGGAGTTGCAAATCAGAAATGTATTCTTTTTTTTTACTTAATTTTACAAGTAACAATTGAAATTTTGAAATTTAGATGGTAAATTTAAAATACAGATTTTCTGGAAAAGTAAAATAGGAGAATTAACACTTCATTTTAAAATAAAGAATTGGTTAACACCTGCCCAGCGCTTTTACAGTAAGAGGGATCTTTATATATCGCCTTGCTAGAAGCAGGCGACACAAAAATGACCGTCGTAAAAAAGAAAATTAGTTTAAAAGTCATTTTAACATTACTTTCTTTTTCAGCTGGATTATCCCCAATCAATCTTGGGTGACACTGTCCTTTTGGTAATCTCTTAATATTATATCCGATATCCTTGTTAGTTTTCCAAGATTTAGTCGAACTTATTTTATTATGACCTTATATTCTGGGAGTTCTGTTTAGTAGCAAACACAGCGTGCAAATTCTTAAGCATACAAATAAACGAAAGCAACACCACTTTTCCGTAAACAAATAGCAAGACAAGCAGCTGTATTTTGATATTTTCAATTTAAGATGGAACAACCATCGTTCTTGTGACCAATAAAATAACACAACTGGCAATATCCCGTCATCTTTAAAGTCGAATGGTCAACCGTTTGAGAGAGTAAATTTCCAAATTATTGAGCCGAAATATGCATTGGATGATGCCAACAGATCGCGTGGGCACTCTTGGATTTACCAGCTGCAAAAGCCTAAGGGCCTGTTTACACTAAGCTTAACTTAATCCATATCAACTTAAGACAGTTTACAGGTAATCTGTTGTGTTCACACTAGTTGAGAAATCAAAAGAACATAAGTAATGTTATCAATTATGACGTCATATTTAATCCACATTTTCGTTCACACTACAATTCAAATTTTAAAATTTAATCCTGATTAAATCAACCCAAGTGTGAACGCAAAGCAACTTAATCCACATTTACCCGAGTTAATCCGGATTAAGTAACGTTATCAATTATGACTTCAGATTTAAGCCACATTTGCATTCACATTACAATTTGAATTAATCTTAACGTCTGAAATATGTGACAACTCTACAATATACCACTTCTACCAGATCTCTGTCAATTAACTACTTAAAGACGTGGCAGATCTCGACTTGCATTTAAGTATATTAAGTTATCTTCTGTGAAACAAGAAAAATTTGCAAAATGATTTTTCTTCAAAGGACAACGTACAATAGGGTTTATTTTTTTTTAATTTCAAAGTTTTTCAATAATACTAAATCCTTAAAAAAATCCCTACTCTTTCAGTTTATAGACTTCCTGATCTTTTAGGCTATTTAACTGTTGCACTTAACGCCTAAAAATCCAATGATTTTCAAAAATTGATTTGATCAAAGCAAAATTGTAGGCTTTTATTAACAGCTTTTGTTCAAAAACAAACAGAGCATTTGAGAACAGTTACAAATTTTATATATTTTGTATAATTTTACAATAAACAAATAATACATAAATGATTGTTGGTCTCACGTGTGCTCTATATTTCAGAGACATCTTAAACTTCCTAATTTTAGAACAATTCGCAAAAATCAAAACAGTTATTTTCAAGAACGGACACGTTTTAACAACAAACCAATACTACATTTGCAATAAGTATAAAATCAGTTTTTAAAAAATCAAAGTTGCATAATAAAAAGGTCAAATTTGGGATAGAATTCAAGCCCTAGTCCTGTGCCCTATATTCTATAAGTAAAATAGTCATAAAAAACTGGTATTTAAGAAAGAAGTATTTCTAGTCTTTTTGAAACAATACTTTGAAAAGGAGAGTCTGGTTTATAATAAGATGATACTACATATACATAAAAAGCGAAAATTAACAAGCCAGATAAAAGATGGAGAGTCGATAGACATATGGTAACCTCGGGAACAAAAGAGAACGAACAGGATACAGACAATACAGTCAAAACGAACATATATCTATGTACAATGCGGATCTCACCAAAAACAATAATTGACCATTTTCGAATCAAGCAATAGTCATTCAAAGGTAAGGGGAAAGGCTTAAATGTTATATTAAAGTAGTGATTTTAAACCTCTGGCTGGAGAAAAAACATCTTGTTTAGATGTTACTCCGTCATTCTACAGGAAAACATCCGTCTTTGTCTAAAAAGTTGGTGATATAGGACTTAAAGTCATGTCTAAACTGCTAGTTTATTCCTCCTAAATTTATGAAAAATAGAGGTTTGTGCATTTTTGACGCGCTTATTCATAAGATAATTTGTGGTTTTAGTTGGCTTTATTGATTTGATGATTAGAGGTGGGTACTGGCATTCCAGTATAAAAACTGGGATTTCGAAGAGAACTTTAATTGATATTGTCAAAACTATCGTTTAGCTGCCCTTATGCCATGGTCGGTTTTATTTTGCAATATTTTATTGTTGTGGTGTTGGAGCAACTACTGGTAGACAAACTTTTCTTCTTTGATTGATAACAGTTAAAAAGTTGTCTTTGTTTTATAGGCCTTCTAAATTTCATTGTAGCCTTTGATTACCAAATGATTGACATTTAAAATTACAAAGATTTAACATGGTGATTTTAGTTTTTGTCGGATTAGAATCAGATATATTACTGAAAGACTTTAAACTACAAGATAGATTGATCAATTAAGGTGTTTATATCTTGATGAACTTCATTTTGTAAACATTAATTCATTAAACTATAAAGCTATGACTGAATATAATTGATCAGGTTTATATCAACGAGCAGGTACTTTATTTTAATTAATGAGAGATCATCATGATTTTTGGGCACAAAAAATTGGATTTTATGCCAAAATGTTTTTTAAAAAACAAAGCCAAATTAGTTATACAAAACGTAAATTGCTTGTTTTCATGCCAAACTCTGCTAGATTATACTTTTGGTCAAGAAAAAATTCAGGTCCCTAACCCCGCCCAGCACCAACAAACCCGAGACATTTTTGGCCCGAAAGAGGCCTTATCATACCTTGTCCTTTGCTCTAAGATATTTACAAGATAGAACATCAATATGTGACAGAGAGACATGATACGCATCTAAAATAGGTTTATAATTTGCAACAAATCCGTTACTATACCGGTTGTGACTAACATCGACAGCCGCACCTGCATATACACAGTGCATATTTCTCAGTTGATACGCTACTCCAGGGCTTGTGCTTCTTATCAGTATTTTATTGATAAAGAGCTACTACTAACAAAGAAAATAATTAAACCAAAGGTGTTGCAACGAAAGATTAAATTCATCACTTCGGAAATTTTTCGCCATCATGATTTGATTGACCGGTATGAAATATCAATTTCACAAATGACAATCGATATCTTTCCGCTGTCATGAAAACAAATATGTTCCTATACCGATTGTGACTATACACCGGCTTTGTCTACTGAGTAACTATTGGAGCAGCTGAACTCACCCTAGTTTTTTTCGGGTTTGTGTTACTCTAGCTTTAGTTTTAGTGCAGTGTTGTGCTTGCAATATTTGTCTTTCGTTTCCTTTTTGTGTGCCACGGTCTTGTTCGTCTTCTGATTTTACGATTTCTCGACATCCCGACAAACCAACGAAAGAGGAGTTTCCACCCCACCCTGGCGGAAAACCGAGTAGCCTATTTTTAACGCCGGCTACTCTCGAGATATAAATTATTCAGGAGAAAAATTCAGACTTAAACGCAGTTTGTACCAAAAATAGGATATTTGCGCAAGGGTCAACATGAGACAACGGTTATGCTTTATTGCTGAAACCCTACCAAACACAATGGTAGCGGAATGTAACTCAACTATATAACTAAAACATGCATGCTTTAACTAAAGGTTCACAGGTGCCTGTTTTCTCGCCTATGAGATCGGGAAATCTCGTGATTTAGGGCGTGTGAGATTTCCTTATCTTGCACACCTCGTGAGCTATCTCAAACTGATCTCAGTAAAGCGTAAGCACGTGTGGTTTGGAAAAAAATGACTACTTCCAGTTCATTACGATTTTGGCAAATTAGTCTTATTTTACCAGTTTAAAACAACTTACCTTGGAGATATTTGATAAAAGCAACCATTAAAATGCCCAGGAATTAATTTACTTTAAGAATTTAAAGCAGAATAGCTGACTTCCCTATGAGCTGCTGTGTTGACAAAAGACAGGAAGTACGCACGGGAGATAACTCTTTTTGGCGCCAGATTTTTATTAAGTTAGGAATAAATGTCATAAATAAAGAATTAAACATTTTTAAAGTTGAAATATATTTATATTTGAAATTAAACAATTTGAAAATGATTTTATAAAACTATGTCTAATAGACTAAATAAATCAAGTCAATAAAAAGGCTAAATAAATAACGCTAACTCAGCTGATTTCCAAAAACTAGTTGGTCTCACACCCTCGTGCTAAGATATATTTTGTCCATCCCTCGACAGAGCATCGGGATGGACACAGATATCTTAGCCCTTGGGTCGGGTCTGAGACCAACCTATCTCGCCTTCCCACTGGGGAAAGATACTATATATCTCTCACCTCGCAAAATGAGACTATTTTTTCTAAACTTTGTATGAATATGACATCTTTTAATGTTAAACTAAGTGGAACCATAATAGCCATTTAAAAATTCCGATTTGCAAACAAGTCACAAATCAAACACAGGACCAAACAACAATCATGCTTGCAAGGAGGAGATTTAAGCCACAAACCTTCGAAGGAACAAGTACAATGAATGTGACACCTTAACGAGTAGTCAAAATGTCTCAAATGTATAAATTTGCTCCTGAAAATGGTGAGCATTTAGTCCAATACATTTTATCGGCTTTCTTTTATGGTTTCTGTATTAAAGTGATTACAGGAATTGCCTTGAAAGGTCAAGTTTGATGTTGACCTTTGACTTTGGTGGCATTTTCAATGTCAGGTCTACGGATGACCAAATATGAAAGTACCAGGTCTCTATGGCTTACGGTTTGAGTGTTTGGAATGTTAACATTAACGGTATCCATTAATTGTTTGAAGACAAAAAAAAAACTCTTTACAGACTTATCGGATCTCTTTGGTCCAAATGTATTATGCGACAATAGACATTTTATTACATACCTTTAATCATCTATCTTTTGCGGTTTATTAGTTTGAGTGACAACAAAGGTTTTCAATTTCTGGAAGATAATTCCGTAAGGGAAAAGATTTCGATCTGCCAGTGTTATTGTGGGAATAGTCTACATGTATTTTACACTTTAAACAAAATTAAGATCATTTCGATATGTCGTGAACTGTCTTGAAACATGTTTTTAATAAAGTGGCGAAAAAATAATCAGAAGTAATACAGTAAGGTCACAACTGACGAATCAGTAAATAATTGTACAATAATTGTACAAACTCGTCAGAATTGCAACACGAAATACTAAAATGTCTGCAGATATTAATATACTTTCATCAGATTATTATTTAGTAGGTTATCCAACACCTAAAGGAAATAACTCTGTAAAAATCATCTAAACGTTTTAATCAAGTATCATTTTATATTAAAATTGATACAACATAGTGATAAAAATTTTTGATGATGAAATTAAAGAATATATATCTATCGAAATAATCCTAGAGAAATGTGTGGTTCGAATTTCTTGAAATTTTCATGTTTTCCTTCTTTCATCAAAGTAAATATCTAAACAAAATATAAAATTAAACGTGTGGGATTCATTTTCGTGATGGTGTTGCATGGGTACCCCCTTAAACACATGTTTTAAAAAAGAATAAATCAATACATGTAGGTACACTGAATACACTGAAATTATACCTTTAATAGTTATATCTTAGTATTTTCGGCATAATAAAAAATTCAAAAAATTAAAATTCGGAAATTAAAGATTTGACAAATAATACAAGCACTTATCTCATTTCAAGATGGATAACTTTCAACCGGTTTATAAATGTTTTTAAAATTGTTCACACAGCTGGGATAATGGCTTTCGTGGTTTTGACGGGTCGGAATTTTTCTGTCTTACAAAAGGGATGAAAGAGAAGCTACACGCAAAAAATCATTTTCCTTGATAGTTATCAGGACATCGATTAAATGTCGATTTTAATTCATTCTGGAGATTAGTTTAGGCTTGAGTAAATGGGTGGATAAATGTTAAGTGGCATTTAAATTGTACATCGCCGAGTTTTCAAAAACGCAAACTTTTGTACGCACTCATTTTCTGTTACATTGCATAATGGTTACAATGGCGTTCGGCGAGTGCTATGTATTTTTATGAAATAAAATATGAGAAAAGGAGTCAAACACTTCACGAGAAAATCTTTAGACTGATTCGACAAGCCTCATCAGAAAACGATATAAATCTTATCGTAGTGTCCGAGATTTTCTTGTCTGACACTTTTGATGGTGGTAGATTCTATAGGTCTTTTGTTCGATAGAAAAAGAGGGAGATCACCCATTATAATAAAAAATAGACTAAACACAAATCGTTAAAACCCCACCTCTGTAATATAATCCACTGAGATTAATATATGTACCACATAGTTAAGATTTGTTTTAAATCTGAACTATTATAAAAGGTTAATTCACCAGGGGTATAATAATAGTTCAAATAGTATTGTCAGTCACAGACTAATTATTCAAAAGAAAAAAGATTTAAAGCACACAATCCACCATTACAGTACACATTATAACGTACAAGATTTATCAAAATTAGGATCTTTTAGTCCCCCTTATCACAGAAGCTGATATTTGTGAACAAAGATTACGAAACATCTGGATGTGTAAAAGATAATTTTCCCACAAAACATGGATTTAAGTGAATATATCTTTCAATTTGGAAAATGTGGTTTTATTGTGTTCGGATATTTAGATTACTAACATAAAAAGTTATAAGTTCCATATAATATCAAAACGAAAATGCCTAACAATCAACAGAGGAAAAAGTTGTGTTCCCCTTTGGATGCAACTACTAATGATAATGTTGTTATTTCTAGAGATGCAGTTACAGACAAGGCAGCTACGACTCTGGAAAGATCACACACTATGTCACTACTAAAAGACGTGCCATATTTTGATATGAACGAGGCGCCATCCCTGCCGACAGAGAAAGAATACCATGTTTTCTTTAGTTACCAACATGCAAATCACGACAGAAACTGGGTGAAGGCTGTTGTGAGGGAACTAGAAAACAAAGGATTTAAGTGTTGCGTTTACGAAAAAGACAGAAATCAGAGCAAGTCCATCTCCTCAAATATTCAGAATTTTATAGATAAGTCCATGCGTATAGTAATAGTTCTGTCGGCTGCCTATATTAGAGGAGACTGGCCAAAAATGGAAAAAGAAATCCTGTCGCGAGAAAACGTAAACGACTTGGTCTTTATTCCGGTTTTAATTGAACCATGCAATATTCCCCCATTCTTGAAGGATTGTATGTTTATTAATGCTACATGTAAGCAGGAGAAATGGTGGGATCAGTTTCTAGAATTGATAAGAGGTGCCTGTCCTCCACTTCCACCGAAAAAGAAATTCCACGCTTTCTTTGCGCATGCAAAAGCTGATAAGCCATGGGTTGCAGATGTAGTAAAAATGTTGGAGTCTCCAAAAGTTGGAATCGTATGCAGTTATCCATCACGAAATTTTAAAAACGGTCAACCAAAGCGGGAATCCATAGATAATGCATTGCGACGCTCAGTGAAAGTAGTGCTTGTAATATCGGAACAATTTCTTAACCAAGAATGGAAAAAATACTACGAAAATAAGGTGAGAAACAAGGACATTATTCCAGTAATAATTGAAGATAGTTATCTTCCAGTCTCATTTGACGAATGTGAAAGGATTGATGCACGATCTGACGAATTTCATTGGTTGCCAAGTCTGTTAGCAGCGATAACTGATAGTGGTTAGTATCGTTAGTATTTTGTTCCTATTAACAGACCAAACGTTTGACTTTCAGGGGTCTCAGAGGGTATTTGCCAGCCTAGTTGTCAGACTTGTCTGACATAAAATTTATCAACAATGTTTTACGGAAATTTGCTTAATTTCCTTAATTTCTAAAACACTGAAAAAACTGAAAGGCCCCGATAGGTATTTCACATAGTAATTGTGCCATTTCGTTTTTTTTATTTAAGTGTTTCTTTTGCTATTTTTGGATCTTGGACATCCTATGTTTTGGCTTTAATGCTACAGATGAGAGGTTACTCCTCGATATATAGATAGGAGGGGTGGGTGGTGGGCCCACACTCAGATGACAGCTGCAAAAATAGAAGCAAAGACCCACGCACTTCTGACTGTGGCCTCTTGAAGAGTTAACCCCAGTCGTTCAACAATACTTCATGAACATGCAGCAGAGGTGTAACTGTGCTCACAGCTTGAGGTTTAGAAGCCACTGAGGCCAAAAATGACATTTTTGACGATTTTGATTTTTGAAAGGGCGCAAAATGAAAAAAAAAGGTTAAAATATTTCATGTGGTCTGAAATATTCATTAGCCATGGGTCTTGTGACAAAACAAAAATAAAAAGGTTGTTACCATAACTGTAGGCCCCAGAGGATCAAATTACAGACTATCCCAAGCCAAGAGTTATGCCATTTTACTGACTGTTTGACATTTTTTGGAGTACATTTGATGAGCCTTTCAGCAGCAACTTGAAAATATTGATCTGATAAGAAAAGTTCTTTCAGTCACAATATCTGACTTTCCAACAAGCCTCTTACAGTTGCATTTAATAGTGTCTGGGGGTCCATGGAGGTCCCAAAGTGAGAAAAACACCCATGATGCATCAAGGCATCGTTCGCTTGAGAAGGGTTAAGAAGGGTGTTGAGGTATTGCCTTTTTTGGTGGAAAGATGTAAAATGATTTCAAGAAAATCTTAAATTTATTGTAATGTGAATATATGAACAATGTTGAGGTATCTTGGTGGAAAGATATAAACAGATTTTAAGAAAAGCTTTCACGTTGTTTCCACCTGTTAACAATAACAATAACAAAATCTTTTGGGGTACATATGTATATATTTCATTATGATAGTGATCTAAAAATAGCAACAACAACAACTTTTTGTAATCAGCGTTGGATCAATCAAATGCAAATTGATACAAATATTATTATTATTTCATATTATAAGTGTAATTTTTAACATATGCATGGTACTGTTATCTTATATTTAGTTGGTAATTAATATTTGATTTGTTATCCTTTTCGCTGTAGCTATAAGTTACTACACTAATGTTCAAAACATTCAATGTCAAAATAACCATAAATTAAACATGATCAGTTACTTTAATAGAAATGGAAAATCATCATCGCCATAAAACTTTTGACTATCGGCGGAAACATATACATCCGATGGATGCATGTAATTTTCAGTTTAAGGAGATTTTATGCACGTATTTTATTTTTAGTAATAATTTCATGCTTTTCGACCATCAAAATTCAAGCACAGTTTTCACAATTTATCGCTCCGAAGTTTTGCTAAGGATGTTTTATCATATGTTAAGGTATAAATATTGCTGATGAGAGGTTACTCCTTGAAACAGGTGACCAGCATAATCAAATTTCCTATATTTGTACAACATTGATAAACCTGTATTATGAACAGACAAATGTGTATATTTATGGCATAAAGCAACCTGGGGCTGTGGTAGCCTAATGTTTAGTGTCATCTTTTTGCATGTTAAAAACCTAAACAAAATTGCAAAGGGTAAGAAGTTGGCCAATTGCAAGACTTAATTTATCGACCCTATCCAATCCCTTATCTTTCCTTAAAATTCACTTTTCGCAGCCTAAGTTTCTGTCCTGAAAAGAAGCTGAAATATTAAGATCGCTGGACGTTCAGTTGCAATCAATGAGATTTATGACGGACAAAATGAAAAAACTTATTAGTCAAGCAGCACCAAATCTCAATAAAATATCACACGGTCTATAATATATTCTGGTAAACTTACATAGACTCCTTATAAATCTCCGATTATATCAGTGTCTAGCAAGTGCGCCACCACAATTTTAGTGGTTCAAAGTCTAGTTTTACATTAAAATATCGAATAAGTTTGATTAAATGAAATGATATGGCAAAAATATATAGGAGTTTTAATGATTTTTTTCCAACAGTATATGCACCATCAGTTACCAGTAACTCCAAGGATACATCTGAGTATCAGTCAACTAGTTTGTCTGGTGAGTAATTCCCTAAACAAAATAGTCTGCGTACGCATCTAATGGAAGCATTTTAAATTGAAATTTGTTTTAAATATTCAAATGCAATGTTTGATTAAATGTCAAGGCTGTTAAAGCTGTAATCGCCAGAATAATGTCTTTAATTATTAGATGTTAAGCAAGACATCAGATCCCAAAACCACATTAGGACACAGTTTTGTCAACTGATAACCCATCAGACTCAACAACAACAGAATACCAACTAGCTAAAAGTTGTTAGGTATTTGATGGTCAGATATAAAAGTTGATAATTCACAATTTCCTTGAGTGGTCTATCATATGAAAAAAAATTAAGTTTTTATTAAAGATATTTTCAGACTAGACCCATCTCGTTGAACTTGTTTTTATTTATGTATTTGCTTTAGAGAATCGGGTTTATCATCAATTTTAGTTGAATTCAAACGAACTGTCAGAAACAGCGATTACTTTGTTGAGGTTGGTATTTATTGTTATTGTTGTTTTTGTAATCGTTTGCGTACTTTGTAGCGACTTTTAAAGTTAAACCTTTAAAGGAAGTTTTTGTTTTGTCACACTACAATCCCAAATTAGGGGGATGATTGAGCACTGACAAACATGTTTAATCCGGCCGTAAATTTTACGTGCACGTCCCAAGTCAAGAATCTGTCATCCAGTGGGCGTGCTTTTGTTTATGCTTTACTTTTCCTTGTTTTACATTGTATAGTTAATCGGTCGATTTGTGTTACATTTAAATACAACAACATTTTAAGCGCGCCTTTTGGTGTGGATATTTGTCTATTCTTTAGGTCATTGGTAATTTATACGTTTTGGATGGGGTTTCATAGACAATAATTACACATCTCCCTTTTTATAAGTTTCCATTGAACTTGGAGGCCAAAATTAAACTTGCATTAAAATCTATTCGATAGTCAAATATTATGATTTGTTATGTATTATCCACGATAACCTACATTATACTTAAAAAAATTTCTTCCGGCAAAAATTATTAAAGGTGAAACAACTTGGGCAAAACCTTAGTATTTAACAGACAATTTTTATAAAAAATAACAGAAACCGAGAATCAACAGTTGAATTTAGGAACGGAAATCCATTATGGATCGACAAATGTGAAACAGACTTGTACACTATAGAATCGAACAGAATGAATTGTGTCCTTCTTTGCATGTGTTGCATACAAAAGTCATGAATAAAATTTTAACGTGGGATATTTCATATTACAATAAATTATATTTAAGAAAAAATGTACTGTAATAACAATTTTACATGTGTTATGTCTCACAAAGGCGAAGTAAAAGAATATCATGACGATGTAAACTTCACTTCAGAAAAGTTTTCAGAAACTGTCCTGACAAGGTGAAAGAACTGAATATTTTCTGACAATTGTTGCTCAACCCATGTTATTCGTCTTTAACCTTTTTCGTCCATGTCAGTATTCTGTTCTTATTTCAATGCTTGAAAGGTTTTAATTAATTCCACAAAATTGTTAGATTTTAGTTATACAATAATGCTCAGTTTATGATTTAAGAATGTTTTCTTCTCAAATAATGAAATATTCGTGTTAAATTTCGGGGTAAGAGGTACTATTTTTTCATTTGAAAGACGAAAAACTCCTAAAATCGTACTAGTTAGTTTTAAAGAAATGATAATTGATGTGGTTACAAAATAAATCAAATATTAAAACTTTCTGTGTAGATGTTAACTTAATGTCGTAAATTAAGGAAAAGTTTCCATATCTAATCAAATGGTCATTCAAAAAGTCTGGTTTTTCTTACATATGCTGCAATTTATATAATTCCTTTTTAGCGAACAGCATCTGACATAATTGCAGCGGTCACATATCTTCTTGTCGATATTTATGTACGATTTGGCAACACGGTCTATCAACAGAAAGTGAGCATACCAATGGGCACAAATTGCGCTCCTCTCTTTGCAGATTAATTTTTATAATGTTATGAATCACAGATTATGACAAAAAGTAAAAAAGACCTTTCAAAATAGGAATTCTTGGACAAGATTAGTAATACTTTTAGAAATTTGAATTATGCTTTAGCTTTAAATTATTCTGAGTGTCAAAAAAAATGAAAAAAAATATCCCAAAGAACTTATCTTAAATAATCTGATATCAGTAATGATCGTACTCCTTTTTTAGATTTGGATTTAAAAATTGAACAGGATTGTTTATGCAATTAAATGTGTGATTAAAGCCTTATTTTTCTTTTCCTATAGTTAACTTTTGGTTTCTTTATTGAGACGTTCCTTTAGCTCCTTAGTATAGGCTTTATATTTCACATATAGTTTTGTTTGCCCGTGTTGCCAAAGTTTCTGACTTAAATGATCGCAACCTACATCTTATTGGTAAACTTTTGCAGAATGGATACAGATATCACAAGCGTCTCCAGATTTAAAAAAATATTAAAACCGTTACAAAGATTTAATACAAAATACGGCTGAAAAGATACGACAAGGGATACCACATCCTACATTTAATGGAATCATAACATTAGGTCAAATCATACAAATTGTAAAATGATTGATTGAATCGCACTGTTCCGTCAAACAAACTTATCCACAAGGAGTAAAAAGAGAAGAAAGGAAAGCATATATATTATAGACTTATTTAAAGGTAATGCCAATAGCTTATCATTGATATCAAATTTTAGGTTATTTTATCGTCTTACCACTGTCCGATCTTTCAAAAACATACTTTCGTTAAAAGTAAAATCTAAGAAATCTGAAGTTGGTACAAAAGTTAAGCCGGGCATATATAAAAAGCCTGTCCCAAAATAAAAACCCTTTAGTATAGAGCCTAATACATAAAAATCATCGAAGCTAATATACAAAAACAGGGGGTTGCCGGACCTAGATAGCGGACTTGTATTAAAAAATAAAATGTTATGTCTCTCTTTCAGTCTCTAATTTCTATTTACAGATGTGAGCGAGAAAAGTCAAACCATATCTGTCACGTGAAGGGATAATTCCTGACATTGATTTAACTCATAGTTTGGAATTTCATCGCATTATTTACAAAATATATTAACATTTATGGTATACTTCAATAATTTTTTAAAAAATGGAAGCAGCAAAATGTTCGAAAATGTTATGCTATGTGTCTTTATTGAAACTCTTCCTTTCGTATGATATAGATACAATAATTAGTCGTCATTATTATATTAATTTGAAAGTGTTATTTAGCATAGCTGTTGTTTTACGCATTTTATAACGTATAAATAAATATTTCGTCATAAGTCATTGTATTCATTTGTATACAGACAGTAAAGGAAATGTTTATGTATCACATTGTGAATAAAATTAGTAAAAACTTATTTTAAAATTTAATCATACCCTTCCCGATTTGCTCCCTTCTGTAAAAAAACAATATATCATTCAATCCTGTATGCTGTACATGTATAGGTTTGTATATAACACGTTTGAATTATGCATCTGTTAAATAAGAAGATGAAAACTGACTCACATTCAAGGGTTCAACGATTGCTTGGGAAGATTCAATCTTGCTAATTAAAATGCGTCCAACCATTTGACTTATTGGCTGGGTACTGTTCAAAATAGCTTTCAATTTGCTAGCAATTTGCCAGCGAACTGAAGGCTTTTTTATAACTTTCGCCAAGCTGCCACTGTACTACCAAGAGTAATAACAGACAAACGAAATGTACTTACCAAGAATAGTTACAGACAGAAGGTCTTGGATAGAATAACCCACAAATATTTCCAGACAAGAGGCGTAGACTTTAACTGAATAGTTACAGACCCAGAATAATACAAAACATGATGCATAGACTTTCCTTGAATAATTACAGACATGGGGATTAGACTAAGAAAAGCTACACAAAAGGAATAGGCTAAAAGTACTAGACAAGATAAGTAGACCTTTACATTAGGACAGGATATTCTGTCTGCAATGAGAGACTGAACAATGATAAAGGAAAAAACGGTTTTCAACGAAATAACGATGAGCAACATAAAAAAGGTCTCATAGCTGTGTCTCTCGCAATTTGGCGCTTAAATCAATAATTTTAAAATAGCAATGAATTTTCAAAATCTATAATACGGAGATGATATATTTTGCTTTATCGATGTCTTTCCATTCTATGTCGGAAATGCATTATTTTATTATATCTTCCACACATTTAATCTTGGAGCTACTATATTACAAATAATTTGATGATTTTCTATCCCAAACCAAAAGTATTTCAATACCTTGCAAAAAATAGATTGTTTGCAATAAAGCCCAAATTCTAAATGCAGCGATCAATTCACTTTCATGGAATGATAGGGGTGACAGCTTAGATTTGTGTCTAGCTAAGATTAAGACTTTTTTCTTATGTAGTCTTTACAAATATATGAACGAATATTGAACCAAATGTACTCAAACAAGAAAAGCCAAATTCGTCAAAGAATATTTTAGCTTTATCAAGTGATGTAAAAAACGACAGTCAATAGATCACAATTATAAACTAGTGTCATCGACAATTCTTAAGGAATATGCATCAAGTCTTGATCAAGTGACACCGCAAGGTAGAGGCCTTAAGTCTTGCAAAAAAGAGAAAAGACCAAAAATTAAGTCTGCTATGATCGAGAAGTTAATCCTTATCATGAGGACCAACAAACAAAATGGAATCTATATTTTCAGAGAATATACATTAGTTTGATGAGCAGGACACGTGATGATGATATTCCAAAGTAATTAAAGATTGACTCCATGCATTTGGTAATGAAATCTACTAAGTAATAAAATCATCTGAATGATTTTTTTTTCAGAAAAGGTGGCTAGATATAAGTAAGTTTATGTTAACAAAAAATAATGGGGAAATTATTCACTTTTATATTAGTATTTGCCAAAGGCCAAAGGAAAATTGGGGCTAAGGATCATAGACCTCCAATTGTAAATTATTTAAGGAATCTGAAGGGCACGTCTTTGAATAGTCTTCTTTTAATTAAAAAAATAAACAAAATTGACTAAATATATTTCAAAATAAAAACTGTCAGTGACATACAATAACATCTCAGCTCCTGAATTAAAAGAGTTATATTTAGTGTTGCCTTTGTCAAATAAACCATTGCCAGCGAGTTCATGACAGGAAATTTGTTACCCTTTCATGATTTAATGTACATGAGAAACAAAAACATTCTTTCGTCCCGGACATTTCGCTATAACATGACCGATTTAGAACATCTCAAACATGTTTTTTCTATAAATTTTTTATTTCTTTTAACCATGAATTCATTCAAAATCCAAATCAATTTGTCCAAATATTGATATATGTTGAAATAAACAACAAAATTCATCTGTACTTTGATCTATTTCAAAACTGGTTTTACAATATTCAAATGATTTAAATTCTTGAAATCTTGAGTTTCCTCAAGTTTTCTGGGATGTTGAAATTATGCATTCTGTCTAATTTCAAGATCTTTAAACCAGGTCAAAAATAAATCAGTTAAGTATTGGCAATAAATAAACTATTTTCAGACTTAGACAAATTAGAAAATTTTGAATAAAATTTACTGATTTGTTGTCTTCTTGCCAACATTTCTGAAGCTCTGATTTGAAAAATACACATTTCTCTTTTGGCTTAAAAATTTAAGAACAAGAAATATGTTATAACTAGAAAAATAACAGAGCTGATCATTTCTGGGAAGTTTTAAAACAGACTGTGCGTCTCCCCATCAATTGATCACCAACTGATAATCTCTTTCGGACTCTAATTTGAAAAAAAAAACATTCTCAGACTATATTATAGGAATTCAAAAATACCAAAGGGGCAGACAGAAATCATCGGAAGACAGACAAGACTAGGTCAACAAAAAAAAAACTGAAAGACAATCATGAACTCGCGACACTATACTTAAAACTAAAGATGGAGTAACACGAACCCTACAAAAAACCAGGATGAGTTCAGGTGCTCCGGGAGGGTAGGCAACTCCTGCTGTACTAGTAGCACCCGTCGAATTGTAGTAAAACCCGGTGAAATTTCATTTGTTATATATAAGCCTATAAATCACATGAAACCCCTTTAAAAGTAGCCGACTGAACTCAAATTTTAAGGATCTTGGAAAAGAGAGAATTCTTTAAAACACCAGGAAATAAAAGGCAAAACTCAATTTCCCAGTGACAATGTACTGGTTCCGCCTCGTAGCACTGAAACCGGAGGCTGTTCTGGGATACTGTTTTGAGCATTCGGTAAGACAATACGAGACACGTGTTCAGAGCATTCACAGAAAAAGTAAGCTATCTCAAACTTTAAATTTCAGCTTCCGTTATAAAAAGATGTTCTTTCAATTTGTTAACTATCTTTACCTTATCTACCGAAATGGGCTTGGAATTTTGCCTCATACCTTGATCTTCATCTTGAATTAGACAATAGAGGAAGGTTTCATACAAAACTTCATGTTAAAAAATGATTAGTTAACTTTCCAAAAGTAAACTTTTCCGTCACGGGTAGTAATATTCCAGCTGTTTTCCAAGGGTTTTATTATGTGGGTTAAGGTAGCATCACTCCCTCAGTCGAAACTTCACAAATTCAGGCTAAAGCACAGTGTATTATTACTCTGACATGGAGAAATGAAACATTTCAAAATAGTCAAATTATATAAAAAAATAACCTAAAATCACCTAATTTAATAAAAAAAATAATAAACAATAGGTAAATGATCATTGTCATTAATTTGAATATATGAAACAAATTTATATCATGTGATAAAAATTTAATTTAAATTTAACTAAAATCCGTTACTCAGATTTTTTACACATACACACGGAGTATTTTTGAAGCTTTCATTCTTAAGGTTTATTTTAACCACTGCTCAAATAAACACCTAATTTTATATAATATAAGGTGATTTGTTATGCTGTGTACAGAAAAGGTCGTACTAATTTTTTTTTATTTTTTACTGAAAGCTGGAATAAGATTTACTATTTTACACTTCAAAGTCAATTCAATATTATGTGGTATATTGCTGTCTATTTTATTTATTTATTTATTAAAATTTAAGAAATTGAATGGTCTGGTCTTAATTGTACACATCCAATGTTGTGGCCGCTGTATAAGAAACATGCTCTTGTAAAACCTATGAGCTGGGAGATGTATACGTCATACGCCGGGGTAGCTGAAATATCATTGCCATTAAACGGGAAGTTGACTATTGGAAAGTTGAAGCCATCACGGTTGTCAAATATTTTTCTGTGAAGCCTGCCTCCATTGTCCTATTCGAGAAGAAAATTAAGGTATGAGGCAGACTTGGGAGTGTGATGAGATGAATATAACCATCGAATCGTGCATTGTTCAGTGGAAAAGATCATCAATATAGCGGAGGTATTTCTTTTTTTGTGACAGCTTTTGAAGACAGTCTGCCTAAAACGAGTGATGAGATAGATTGGTGGGGAGAGGAGCAAATTTAGTGCCCACTGGAATGTCGATTGTCTGCTAGAAAACTCCAAACTGAACAAAGACGTTGTCAGTTAGGAAATCTAACATGATCTATATCTGTCTCTGCATTTGTATCACTCGACCCACAATTTGAAATTCTAAAACACTGAAATTACGGAAAGGTCTATAAAATTATTGCACTCAGTAGTTGTCCCTGTCGTCGGATTTGGCTACCCATTTCGATTTGTTTGGATTTGAGGGCTTCTTTTCAATGTTTTGATCTTTGACTTACTATGTTGCTGTTCTAATGCTACTGATGAGTGATTATTCGTTGAAACGTACATATAGCATACCAAAATTCTTTATAATTATTCAACAATTGCACTTTCACTTAACCTTAATATTCTTGTATTGCTGTGTGCATATGATACAGTTTTATGGCAAAATGACTCAAGAAAGTACAAAATTTTCAAAATGATACTATTGTCGAAATTTTAATTATTTGCGCGTACAGTTCACGAAAACTTAGGATTAATAAAAGCTTTTAAAACACAGGCCGACAAGAGAACAAGGTCTATGTATGAAATTCTTAGAAGAGAAACGTATCCTTATCTTTCAGTACCATGCCGTTTACATTTTCGATAAAGCTGTCAAACCGTTCTACTATACGGTTCTGAAATTTAGGGTTTTATTAACTGTGATATTTAAGAGAAAGTACATTTGAAATTCTGCAAATTACTATTTAATCTGAAATCTTTTACTCCTATTGGTATGGTTTATGAAAAATAAGGACGCAATTAAACAACGAATTGTGTCGTATTGGTTTAAACTTGTTATAAAAAAAAACCAAAACTATCTTTTTATGTGCAGATTCACGTTTTTTTTTAACTGTAATGTTAGTTCTAAATGGGTAAGTTGTGTTAACAGTATTTTTGATGAACATGGTATACATTTGATCCGATTTTTGGGGGACAGAATACCCCTGTATGGTACCCCAAGAAAGGTAACCCCATTAAGTGAAAATTTTAAAAAGTTATGTTGGTGACACAAGCTTTTAATGTGACTATTAAAGTAAAGTTCATAGTCAAAGTTGGTTAACAAATTCATCACATGATATATTTTTGCATCTAGATTGAATGTAAACTTATTGGGGGGGGGGGGGGCTTTGTTACCTACTGCCAGAGCCTGAAACTAGTCAGGATTAGCTTCAATAAAGTTTATTTACAGTTTCCTGTTATACCGTGCGATATAACCCTGATAAAGTAGAAAAATTCAATAAAGCACGGAAAAATTTAGCGTGGTGTTCAGCAATTCTAGAAGCGTTTTGTTGACTCTCAGTGAAATTTTACGTGATTACCGGTGACATCAAGCTCAGTATTCCTAAATATCCTCTCGAATACTAAGACCTGAAGAGTGTCAATATCGACGTTCGCGAATTTCGCCAATTGTCTAGTAGTACATAATCCATACTTTGCAAGTTTTTTTTAGCTTGACAGATATATAGTTGATTACAATCAAGGGAAAACAGAATTTGAGGGAAATAATCGTCTTGAAACAATCAAATTTCTTCCTTTGAACTTTGCATGATGTTGTGTTCATTAGTTAATGGCTATATAAGATTTTGTCTGCATGCAAACATTTCATTATACGCATTGACGTGCGTTAAATTGAATCAGTGGGCGACCTGTCGAAATGGACAGATATTTTATATCCAAAAGATATATTAATCGTCCAGCTGAGGCATTTGACTTTTTTTATTTTCGTTCGTTTATAAATCAAATGTCTGTTGTTGAAGAAAAGTATGGTGAAAACACGGATGGTCGGATGTTATTTGATGCCATCCGGAAAGGAAAACAACACCTTGTCCGTTTTATTCTGGAGGCTTCACCTGGGAATATCGTTAATACTAGAGACTTTAACGGGAAAACTCCACTGATAGTTGTTTCCTCTATCAAGGTAGGCGTATAAAAGATGTCAAATTAACTTTTAACATTTGCCCATAACTTTTCTTATATTTTCTCTCGGTATTATTTCGCTTCATTATGCAGAGTTTTAAGCTCACTTTAAAAACTAAAGCTGTCATATCGAAGTGCAAAATACTTCAAAGATGAAGGGGACAAAACTTTCATACAAAACATATTTGAAGAGTTTGGAAATCAGAACCTTAATATTTTACGTAGTTTCTCAGCCTATTTTGACACCATTTATCCCAGGGTCGAATCAGAATCAATATCGTTAGTTATTTTAAAAAGAATAAGAGATCGAAGGGTCCTTCAAGCATACACAAGCACAAGACGGGATTATAAACGAGCAAAAAAAAAAAGAAACAAATTTCAAAATAATACCGGAAAATTAAGGTAGAACTACACATATTTAAGCAGGCGGTACAAGTTGTAAAATAAGGTGCAGATAGAAGAATACTTTATAAGTAAACCATTGATATTCTTTTGCAAGACATATTTTTCTTTAGTCTCATAAATCATAAAAAAAATCCTTTTCTTGAAGATATGATCATGGCTTCATGATTTGTTTGTCAATAAGCATTATTATTAAATTTTAAATATGACTTTTATTGGTACTTACATTGACTTTCTTGCTTGTGACTAGCTTTTAAGTTTTTATTTGCTATAATATCTTCTTCTTTCTGTCTATATATTTTTATATTGGCTTCTAGTGATATTCAAACCTTTAAAGTGTTTACATTGCCACCGTGGATATGAAAAAACTTGGTTTCCTGATCGGTTGCTTATGGGATTTGAACTCAATTCAATTCAATTCAATATTTTATTTACGTCTCACCTTTTGTATTACAATTAATAAAACATACATATATACACATAAATATTTAAAACACATACATGTATTAAAACAACAATACAAAAGCCACTCTATGAAGAGTTATGAGAGACGATAATCGATGTAAAAGTAC
>JAULBM010270928.1:0-16571 GCA_032357055.1 Geukensia granosissima
CATATGCAGTAGTTCCATGAACGTTGTTGCTGTTCAGTGCTGTATTCCGTTCCCTCCAAACACGCATTCGACCGTCCACAGTCAACAGTAACAGGCTTTTATCTGACCAATGTATGCGCTTCCAACTGCGTAGTTTCCAGTGACGATGGAGTCTAGACCACTGTTGGCGTGCCTGGCTGTTCCTACGAGTTAGTTTTGGGCGTTTTACTGGTCTATGAGCACGCAAACGAAAACTATGCAGCCGGGAACAACAGTTCTTACACTTATGCGACCACCAATCGGCCACATACCTCTGAATTGCAATGCCGTTGAAAATGGCTGTAATCTAGCTAGACGATTAAGGTAACGGTCTTCTCTAGGGGTTGTTTTACGGGGTCGACCGGATCTTGGGCGGTCTTCGACGGTTTCTGTGTGTCTATGGCGTGATAAAAGTCTGATAATCACAGAATTGTTCACTCCAAAATTGGCTGATATTCGGCGATTACGTAGGCCGGCGCTGTTCATGCCAACCGCTTGCCAGCATTCGGCGAAACTCATTTTCCGTCTTACCATTTCCAAAAGCTTTTTCAAATAACTATTAAAGTAAAGATGTACGGGTAATCAGTCAAAATAATTTTGTGTTAAATTTTAAAGCATGATTTGGGCGAAACAGGTTTTTGAAACCTTATTGAAATGTTCAATGATATATCGACTGACACCTTACCTGTATTTTTCATAAAGGTAATGATGGTCAAGTTCATGTACATTAAACAGTCAACAACACTACCAAAAATGGAAATGTATCCTAAATTTGCATATACTACTTAAATAAAAAAAATAAGAATGTTCTAATTTTAATTTTAAGACATATTCTAAGCATCAATTAGGTATGTTTATCAAAGTTTCAAAATAATTTCACATACATTGCAAAAATGATGAATTCTTTTGTTTAAGGTATGTAAAGTTCATTTGGTTGTGGGTAAAAATCCGAGCATAGAAACTTGATGAGACTTTGAGATTATATTTAAATATTCAATATCTTTAATTTCCATGCTCAGTTTTTCCCCAGACAAATCTGAAAGGGTTTTAGAGCCATTTGACCTTTCATGACCTCACTCCATATATGGTAATAATCCTGACTGTTAAATGTTAACTAAATTGCTTTATTAGAAAAATATATTGGAAAATACTTTGGTAATGCATAACTTTTGGCAGACTGTATAGATATAATTGATTCTAAATAATTTGATCATTTTATTCATCATTTAATATAAGTAATTTTTGAATGTTTAAAAAAAAATTCTGTGTAACTGTTTGTTAAATGAAGTAATATACTTTAACAATACGTTAAAAAAAGTTTGTTTTATAATATATTGAATTGAAAATAATTTTTCAAGCGACTCAGTCATCGGAAATTGTAAAATGTTTCGTATTTTATGACATCTCGTATTCAAAGGCTTGAAATTTGATCACCAGGAATTTTAAAATGACCTTGCTTTCGGTAACTGCAAGCATTGATTAGAGAGGTGCTTCCTTATTGCGTGTAATTTTGTTTAATATATTTATTGTTATTCAGATAATCTCCGGTCCGATGTGGTGAATTTCTGTTTTATTTTAATTGTTTGTCTTCTACTGCTTTTGGTTTTTTATGACTTCTTTGAGTATTGGGATCTAGCTAAATTTGATTACCCCACACCACAGGTCGCATGTGCTTGTTCCAATTCCAGTATAGAATACTCATGTGATAGATCAGAAGTGTTTAGTCCAAACAGTCATAACAAAATAGAAACAAATTCAGAAGTTGTTGTCAAAGGTAAGTCTTTGAATTAAATGTGTAATATTCAGGTAAACGCAGTAATTTTATTTATACACGTTTCATTTATTTGGGATAATTTAGAGCTTTCCATTGTGAACTGTATTCTATCCTTGTTGAAGGCTGTCTAGAGACCACTGGATATGTAAACTTCCGTTTTTCATGTGGTCGGAGTGCTATCTCTCTAACAACAACCCCATATTTTTTTCATTTTCATAGGTAATAGAATACATAATTACCAATGTTAAAGAAATATGGAAAATTTAATAGGTAATATTTGAATTATTATTTTTTGCAATTAATTATGCATTTCCGCGTTGTTATTTGAAAACAAAGTCTTATTTACATCAAAATAGAATATAAATCATAAACACCAATTTCTTACTTGATCTTTAACAATTTTATTTTTTTTTATTTGCAGATTTCGTTTTTAATAATAAAAAATTATTTTTATTTTTTAAATTTGTATTGTTTTTATAAATTTGAAAGTACATTAATAATAAATAACTTGTTGATATTATTAGCAATGATTTAATTATTTTCCAAAGGCAAATATCTACTTAAAAGGAACTCAAAGATACCAAAGGGGCAGACAGAAATCATTACGTCAGAAACTGACAAGACCATGGCCAACAAAATGAAACGAAAGACTGAACACTAAAGCTGGATTAACACGAACCCTACAAAAACTAGTGTGAGTTCAGGTGCTACATGTAATTACTCCCTAATCCTCACCCAGTTAAAGTTTCTTTATGCTGAAAACAACCAGTATGTGATTTATGGAATGTTTACACTCCGGGAACCCACACATTATGGGTTAGACTTATTTAATTGACGATAAGTCTGATAACATTTCACCATGTTAAGATAATTAGATAATGAAAGCTTACTTCGATCTTACCTGTCACCGATCTGTAGTTAGCACTGCGCACAAAATAACGATATTTAGATGGCCAGTATCATTGTTTTTTATCATAGTTGGATTCATCGTACGTTTGGGCTTTAATTTAACAAAAAAATAAGGTGAAAGTTTATTGATATCGTAAACAAACATCAATATGGAAATTATGAAGATTATGCCGCAATGGTCTAAATTATCCAGTGCTACTTTTTTAGTGGCAGTCAAAATCGCTACGCTTTTTGTCCGGACTGATCCCTTATATTGATAATTACGGGATTTATTTTGATTTTTCTTTCATCAAATTACACAAACAGAATTTAGATATTTTTCCATCTCTGAGTGGCTTTTCGGTATTTATATCAATTTTACGTGTTTTCTGAGTTTAAATGCATCATGATATATTGATGCAAACCAGTGTAATGTTGTCCTTGCTTTATACTTTTCTGTCTACTCCTCTGACGTTGATGTGTACAGTAACGGTTTAATATGAAGTAACAATTTAACTGAGATCATCTTAAGGCTGAATGAACCGCAAAACTTATTTCAGGTACTCAGGATTGAGGTATTTGCTACGGATTGTTAAATGTTTGCTCGTTCTGATTTGTTTTGCTTTTTGTTTTATTGTGTTTTTTGTTTTGTTTTGTTTTTTTTTTTAAATTATAACATGTAGATATTTTTCAGTCATTACAATTTATTATATGATGGGTTTCAATACATTTATAGGTATGAAATGTTTGCTCGTTTTTCTGGCTTTCAGTGTCACAATGTTTGATTAGTTGACTATATGTAGATCTATATTTCAGTAATTACAAATTATCATGTAATGGGTTTTTAATATATTTAAAGGATACTGAACGCCAATGTGATTTTGTTTCCAACATAAGAAAGAGAACGTCGTTTAAACAATTTTGATCATTTGAACACCCTCACTTTTTTAAGCTATATAGACACATGCCGTTATTTTGTGTATGTCTGAAGCTTTATGTTAGTTTTATTTATTTAGACTGTTATTCGCATACTGATGATCTACAGGGTTTCATTTTTACAGTTTTAATGATTTATTACGATTTATTTGAAACTGTTCATGTACGCAAAAAATAACCATCCCACATACACGTACACGTAAATGATGGGTCAGTTTGTCGGGAAGCTGCTATTATAAAAGCAATTATATATGTAAGAATATTATTTACTAGACATCAAAGTTACTTATACCACATGTATTCGGCGTTTCTCGTTTCTTGTTATTAATAAATAAAGTTATTTAATCAATATAGAAAAATTTCGTATGCTATATGTACATTTCAAGGAGTAACCTCTCATCAATAGCATTAAAACCAAAACATAGAAGACTAAGTTCCAAACTCAGCAAAAGAATCACTTAAATCCAAACAAATCGAAATTGAAAGCCAATTCCGACGACAGGAACAACTTGTTAGTGCAATAATTTTCAAAGTTTTTTTCGTATTTTCAATGCAGCAATTATTTGATACATTTCATGTCAGACAACTCTGACAACTGGACTGGTAAATACCCTCGGGGACCTCTGGTCCACCAGCAGAGGAATCGACCCTGCGTTTTCAAAATACAAAACTTCCAATGTTGAATGAATATGGAGTTAATCAAAGTTGATAAAATCAAATTTACTTAAAGATGATCCAGTCCAGTGTAGAATGTCGAGGTTTCCTTAATGTCAAAATAGGTGTCAAATCAGGATAACTGCCGAAATGTTTTATTTTTTACGCAACATGTTGTAGAAAGTTCTGTATATTTGCGTAGCTGGATATTCTTTTTTAATTTTGTTAATGCTGATTTTGTTATGAATGGACTGTTTTAATAGTGCAACCTGGATTCCTTTCACTAATGTTATAATTTCGGTTTTCAACACCAACATGTTTTGAAAACAAACTTCCCCGGTTCTGCAGCCTCAAATATAAAGTTTTAAAATACGTTTTTTTAAGTATATTTATTTTTTTTTATTTGGCCCTACGAAGAAACCGATTTTGCTACTACAAGTGTCTTGAAATATATAATATGGAAATGGGAAAACTTTTAAAAAAATATTTTTTTCAGAAAACACAATGGAAATAATTTATTATTTAATAAAATTCAAACATTATACATTAATACTGTTCACATAAACATATACAAGTAATAAACCCACATATTATCTATCTTATAAATGTGATGTTCCATAAAGTATAGTAGTAAATAAGCACATATATTGGGCATGCCATATTTTCATTCTTGTAAAACATTTGAAAATCGTATATTCAAGTAGTAGCACAATAAATATATAAATATGTTCGAAATTTACAACATGAAGCCGCACCAACTAATTTAATAGCAGTGCCCTTTTTCAGAAAACCAGGCAGACCTTGCTATCTGCCTCATCTAATATTAGTTCAAACAGGATTTTTTCAGCGAAGATAAAACGAAACCGGAAGCCGTATTTTTGTATATAAAAAGAAATAATACGGGAATACCCTGCCTCAAAAAGCGGAATTTCCATTTAAAAACGGAAAAATCATGCCTATATAACAGGGATATAAAATAATTGAAAGATATCCCGACCGAAAAACATGCAACACCTTTTAGAAAAACGCTACTAGCACACAGAACATAGCACTGAAAAAATTAACCATTACGGAGCACCTGAATGCATTTCTCATTTTGTTTGCCATGGTCTTTTCTGTCTTATGGCTTGACGAGTTTTGTCCTCCTCCTTTGTATCTTAGATTCCTTTTTATACAAAGCTAAATAACATGCATGTAGCACGGAACCATCAAACCAAAAATAAGGTTAAGTGCTTAAACTTTCAAAAAGTTCGGGTCTGCTAGTGGCACTAGCCGTTTATAACATGCTTTCAAATATGTCATTTTTTCTAATGTATTGAAAGTAAAATTAAACAAATAAAAACTTGTTCGTTTTGGTCGGAGTCCTAATAAAAACGTAATATTTTCGATCCAATGACATAATTTTAATCTTTTCCGTAAAATATAAGTAAAGGAGACGATGTGAAAAAAATTACGGAAAGTCGGCAAATGATTCCTCATTTCATTTTGTCATCTGCTTTATGAGGTTAAGTTAAAGGAAGTTAAGTCTGAGGCGAAGTTACGCGGGTTGAAGACCTGTCGTTTCCAATCTCTTCCATTTCACATTTTCTTCAAAATTTTCCAAAAATAAATGAGTGAGATGGGTGCAGCTTTCCTCCATTTAATTTATTTTAAAAATTCTATTACGATATTCTTTTTAATTATTCATTACGACATTTCTTTATTAGGTTATTCTATTGTACAGTCAAATAACATCTAAACTATTTCCATGGAAACATGGAATCCCTGTAGACCATAAACCTTTCTCGATATCACCTGGTTAGCTTAAATGTTGGCATTTTTTCTTTATACGTGCTTTTATCATATTTAGTGAGGTATATTTGATATTTTTCACAAGTTTACAAATATAAATTTTTTCAGAACAGCAAAGGCGTCAAGCAAAAAGAGGCTTCTGAAGCAATTTTCCATGTTAAGATTAAAATCATGAAACACACTAATTATTCTTGTGTAGCTCTCAATATTTACTTTTTGACGTTTTCACTAACACTTTTTATATACGTTCTTCAAAAATTGCACTTTAATGCTTTTAAAAGGTTTAAATGAATAGTATTTTCAGTACTTATTTTGCACAAAGATTAAGGATTAGTAAAATAAATTTTCAATGTTTCCAATTCTCACTTACAATAAAATGAAATATCTTTTTTTCAAATATTGTAGCGGGTTGTTTGTCTAAAATGTGTGGCAGGTACATATTTTTTACTCTTACTTGATAAATTTGAGCGATTTCTTACTCCTAATAATTTTCCGGTTATCAGAGGAAAAACAGATGATTGTAGTTTAAAGTGCACTTGTTTACAATGATGTACCATACAAGACAACGCATTACCTTTACAACTGAATTATCAAGATTCACTACTAGTTTGGCCTAAATTTTAGGAAAATATCAAAGCATCCCAAGTTAAATATTTCATGTATATTGGTAAAATGAATAAATATTACATGTTGCCATAGCACATTCTGTGTGTACAACATCAAATTGTATTGTTCTGTTTTCTCGGCACGTTTCAATGTGGATATAAATGGCGGTTTTGTGTACAGTTAAAAAAAACAAAATATTGCATATATCATGAAAAATACATAATATTCATTTATTTTAAGTCTAAAAGTAATTAACCTTTTTGGTGGTCACTGTTTTAAAACAGAATTACAAGTATGGTAAAAATAGAGAACACTTTAACAAATGACAACAACCAATAAACAGTGATCACATACAATGTACACATGAAAATCACCACGATTACGTTGTATTATTATCATTATTATTTTGGAAGTGCGGGAATTCAAATCTATAGTGCCGTCCTTATAAATTTTTGTTGTTGCCTTACAGTTTCGGAAACTCAATTAGTACAAATACAGACTGTTCTTACATTTCTACAAATATGCTGCATTTATATAGATAACAAATCAGAAAACGGCATTCCGTTTGACAAAAAGTAAGCATGTACTGTTTAGATAAACACCTTGATATCTTCCAAATCATGATGTCTTTTTAAAGTATAATATTGTCATGTATCAAAATGATATATCACGAGACAGTAAATCAGTCATACAAGACAATATCAACGTTTAAAAAATATCAGTAAAAGGTTATTTAGCATACTGTACATTTTAACAACTATTCTATTTTACATACATTTAACAATATCTCAGACGAATCCAGAAATGTCGTGTTACATTTTTCCGTAATTCGTAATTGAAATATCCTGCATACATTCATGTAAACCGCCTTTTGTAAAGGTTCTTATTTTATGAAGGTAAAATGCAAAGGACAATATCTAGAAGGTCAAATAGTTTTGCCTATTGTTTTAAATATTCCAAGTGATATTTTACAAAATAAACATTTTTATAACAAATTTATGCCAAGTTACTTTATATTTTGGAATTTCAGGTTCTGAAACCTAATTAATGTTTACTCATGACAAGCAATTATATCACGTAACCGTCAATCAAAAAAACAGAAATCACATTAGATAATATCCAGAATAAATCCAAATACAATCAAAAGTGAGATGTGTCTTACAGAACTAAATGCCTTGGTATACATGGTATACGAGTATATCACTTGCAATTACGGTTCTGATTATTTATTCATAATGTTCTTCATTTAATTTACATTTTTTGCAGTAGCAGATATTCGATTATTTGCCCCATTTTGACCTTGAACATAAATGATCTTAACACGTTTGTTGACCTGGCAATAGATCATACAGGAAAAATGTGAAGTTGTTCTGTACTCATAACTGTGTTATAATGCGCATTGCGTGTGCGTAGTTGGAAGTTCCTGATGAGGTCTTGTGCCAACAGCCTTGTCAATCATGTCCGTTTCATCCTTCTTTGGTTTCGGTTGTAAAACACATTTACACAATTTGCTTACAAGTGGCGATCTTTTCAAAATTGCTTGTTTGAATCCTTCATTCACAAACGCATACACAAATGGATTGACACATGAATTAGCATAAGAAAGTGTATGTCCAAATAGTTTGAAATAGTGCATGGCATCTGTCTTTGGAAAGTTTGGGTCAAACTGTAACAAAAACGCTATCAAATGGATTGGAAACCAGCAAACAGCAAACAGAATTACTACAATTGCAACCATTCTGGTAACTCTTTTCTTCCGTCTGAGTTGTCGTTCGTGTTTGTCACTTGTTCCAGCAAGTGTTGATTCATTCTGAATAAACAAACGATTTCTAATTTGAAAAAAGGTAAAGAAAATTGCCTCCCATGTATAAAAGAAAATTAATTGTTGCAAAAGCTACGAAAAGAAAAGCAAGGAACTTCCATTCCGATTTCTAATTTGAAAAAAAAGGTAAAGTAAATTGACTCCCATGTAGAAAAAGAAAAACAATTGTTGCAATAGCTACGAAAAGAAAAGCAAGAAACTTCCATTAAGCTGGACTTTGTTCTTTTGAAGTAGACATATATTTCCCTCTCATGAAAATTATATCTTAAGGATGCTTATTTATGAAAAAAAAGAGAACAAATTATTATTTGTATATTATAAATTGTAATTGTTTCCTTTGATAATTTCTGTTAAGTGTTTCAAGTACTAACGTAATAAACAGTTTACTAACAGGTGAAAACGTCGATTTTGCAGATTGTGTTTATTTAAAATATTTCACACCTGTTCATTAATTTTTTTCACAATTGTTAACGAAGCGTGCTATTCTAAATATCTGTGAATCAAAGCTGTGTTCTTTGTTAAAGAGAAATTCAATAAACATAACGCATTTTTTTAGGTTTCTTATAACACGATGCATCATGGCCATTGCTTTCCTTAGCATTTTTTTGCTAGATGACAAATATGATTATGTGATATTTATAGTGTGTTATTGCCGTTGTGTCATACCACTATCCCAGGTTAGGGGAAGGGTTGTTTAATTAGTCATTTATTGTTATTCATCATTTTTTTAATAGATTAGGTCGAATGTGTTTTTTATGAATAATTTTATAATTTGTATTTCGGGGCTTTTAACAGCTTCCGTTGTGGTGTGAACTCTTGTTGAAGTCGGTAATGGGACCTGTACAAATCGTTTGGTTGATGGCTTTCTAATGGACAATTATGCAACATCTCCTATTTTTATAAAGTATATGTTTTTCCAGACTATTGAAATTGATTTTGTTCAATGAAAACGTAAATATAATTAATATATTTTAGTTCTTCGTTTTCATGAAAATCTTTGGGGAACCATCAAAATAAAGAAAAAGTCAGACTTTCGACAACAAAACTAAGCACAACTAAGAAGAAATTCTAAATTACAACAAACTACATGAATGTTAAGTTTCGCAGTTTCTTTACAGATATCTTCTATCTTGTATTTGCTTTAGAGGATCTTGTTCATATGAAAACAATCTAGCAAAATTAAAATAGGAGATGCGGCATGATTTTCCATGAGACAACCATTCCATAACGGGAGCTGCCAAAGGCCCCGAAATACAAAATGTGAAACTATTCATAAAACACGACAATAAACCTTGTCTATTGAAAAAATGGTGAACAAATAACAAAAATGACTAATTTAACAAAGACAACCACTGGACCACAGATTCCTGCTTGGAGCAGGCACATAAGAAATGTAGCAGTTTCGTATATAGAGTTGACTTTATCTTTAACCAATTTTTATTTACCTCAGGCTTTGTCCTCTTTACTTTGTTACCTTTCCAAAGGTGTTGCAAAATGCAAGCATAACAAATAATGATTGCAGTTAAAGGAATAACAAACGTGGTAAGAACGACCCCTAGTGTAGTAGCTTTAAACCATTCTTCTGTTGGCCAAACTGGATGACAGTCTAATATTCCATCTGGTGGCGCCACAACTTTGTAGTATATGATAAACGGCAAAGATATACAAATGGAAACTGCAAGGAAAAATGTAAATATCATTAATTTATCGTCATCAGGATAGAATATCTTTGATATTTTTTTCGAACCATAACCATTATACATGCAATCATTTAAGGATGTCTAATGCTAATGAAGTTTATATTGTGGCAGTTTCTTACTCTGATTTTGTGCACTCTTTCTCGTGTATTAAATGGATTTGCAGTGGTTCACATTTTCGGATGGCATGATGTTCTCCCGATAGCAAAACAAAGTTTTGGTCATGTTTAGTTTTTTTATGTACGGTATGTGTTGTGTTAGACTTGTTCTGATTGATTGACTTAATGAATGAATGGTGCTTAACGTCCAGCGGCAAATACTTATGCATATTCAGGACGAAAACATATTAATGATGATTGATGGAGAATGAACCCTACTTTTTACTAAACCTACACGCTGAGCCTGATTTTTAACGTACTAGCACACGAAAGCGACAGTATGCAGGAAGACTTGCCACTTTACCCAGACTAATTTTTCTGACTCTAGACCGACAAGTCTTTGCCCATACTCCTAAATTTTGAGTGCTTAGTGGAGAAGCAGCAAATATCAATTTTAATGCCTTTGTTTTGACCCGACCGGGGATCGAACCCACGACATTCTGCACTCGAGGCGAGCACGATAACCTCAACACCACCAAGGCGGTTTTCGACTTGTACTGGTTCCCGAGATTGCCATATCTATCGACTCTTCCCCTTTTGTCTGATTCTTTATACTTTCTGGTTTCCTTTTATAATTATTAGAAATAACTTTTTTAGATCACAACCTTTTTTTAAATTTAAATAGATTGAATGCTGGACAGTTGCTAGAAAACAAAAAGTCACGACTGAATACATAATGCAACAGATGCACGAAAACTGTAAATAATCGGGAATGTTTTATAAATGTTAGAATATATCTATCTGTAATCATTCATGGACTTCAAACCTAGGAAATTTAAATAAAATTGAGGTGTTTGATTATTTGTAAATTCCGCCTGTTTGGTTGGAGTTGAGTCTTTTTGACATTTACCCCAATATCGTTTTCATTCTCATAAATATCATTGGAATATTTTTTTCTATTTGCGCTCTTGTGTTAAAGGTAGATCGAATGGAGTCAAAGTATATTCCATATAGTGGTCTTAGTTAATTTTAATCTCGAAAACATTACTCCTGCCAATGACTCCATGCTTGCTGGAGTCGCTGCACTTTAAAGTTTTTGTATTTTGACGATGCTCTTTTGGGAAAATCCACGAACTAGAAACAAGTCTTAAAAGAAAGCAAAGAAGTCAAGAAAATCTAACGTCACAAAGCAATAATACCTGATAATGCTTTTTTTGTTCAAATACCTATGAAAGGAATCCAAATTCCGATATGTAAAATAAATAAAACAAATTCAAAACGAACTAAAGGACACAACGGGAAGTCAAAGAACATAAGATCTGACAAAACGATCTCCTTTACAAAACAATGGTCAGGTGATTACTCGTCTTCGAATCCTCATCCCAAGGGAGCAAACAAGAGCATCACTAGGTATTGACTTTTTCGTTATCTTTATTTCAGCACAGTTACAACAAAAAAGGCACGTCTTCCTGCGGACAGTTGTTTTCGTGAGCTTGCACGTTAAAAATCCGGCTCAGCGTGTCGGTTAAGTAGTAAGCGGGTTCATTTATCATCACTCATCATTAATATGCTCTAGGCCTGTTTATGCATGAAATATTTGGCGCTGGACGTTAGGCAACATTCAATCCATTGGTTAAGTTGTAATGCAATTCAGCTAGTCCTGCTGCTGGTGCGGATAGAGATTTTTATCATCGTCATTACACCTCCATTGTATATAAAAGGCCTTTTTTATCAAGAAGCTAAAACTACGGAAGAGGATATTACTAGTAATTTTTATTATCTGATTTAAAGCTTGATGTCAAAGTATAAAAATATATACAGATGGACATAAAAATCATCTATCAAGCAAATTAAGTTGTTTCTGTGTACAACCTGTACTTTTTAAATGAAGCATAATCGGACGACAAATTAAATTTTTTTTTAAATAATTTAATAGAGCTAATTCATCTAACATTACAGTTTACTTCCAGACTTTTCAAAAGTTTTTTCTTTTTTGCGAGTAGTATCAGCAAATTTTATTTTGAGCGATGACCAGAAGCTTCCAATTGTCTTTCTATGAAACCTTTAAAACTACCTTACTGAAATAAATGCTGAAATATCTGTTGCCTATTTAAACAAATTTCGTCATTTCTAACTTCAACAGAAATCACAGCTTTCGCAAATGAGCAATAAAATGACTATGCCAATATTTGAAGTGTTACCTGCCCAAACAGCAAGACTAATAAATGATGATTTTCTGGCAGACCTCCAGTTCATTGATTGTATAGGATTGACTATAGCGTGGTATCTGTCTATAGTCATGGCAGACAAAGTCAAACACGTGGCATGTAACGTCACCTGAAATGGGAATCTACTGTGTTAACAAATTGTTCACACAAATCGGGCATAGAAAAAAATCTGTACAGAGTAATAAAATTTGTTGTATTTATGTTCACTATCTCATAGTTATAATTTTCGCAAAAATTCACACCAGCAACCCGCGAAAAAGGAACAGAATTTTTATAGCTGAATTTCAGCTGAAACGGAAATGAAATAATAATTTGTTGTAAATATCTATAAATAATTTGCTCGTTATAGTTTTAATGTTGAAGAATGTTATTGACTCAAGGTTTCTATCATTTAAGCCTTGAAAACGTCAGCAAAGACTAGTCTGAAACAAATACATGTACAGCCAGATTCATTTAAGAGGTCATCTCTGAGAAAAGGCAAAAATGACCATCTAAGACAAGTTCATTTACAATATAACCTTTAACAAAATGATCTCTTAAATCGCTTAAATCAAGTAGCTGCTTAACAGAGGTGACCACAAAGGCAAGTTTGATTAAGACAGCATAGGAAAAATGCCATTACCTATGACCATCACACTATGTTGATAGTGCCCAACAAAAACAAAAACAAAGACACTAAACATGGATTGTAATTTGGTCTTTATATCCGTTTTTATACATAATAAAATATTTCAAATCCTACATGTATCCTTCGCCACTATATGGCTTAAATACTGCCGACGTGGCGTTAAACACCAATCCATCAATCAATCAAATCCGTTGATTACTTCATGAAATCTACGCTTCAACATAGCTATAATTTATTAAATAAAATTAAAATTTTTTGTCTAATTTTATTTTACACTTTATAATAGTTTCCTTCTAACAGACTAAGATTTTGAATAAACCAAATGCGCAATATTTAGCATTGGGATGATTTCATGTTTTTAATCTAACTATTCTAACGCTGTTAGTACAAACACACAAAAAACTTAAAAATAAATATACTAAATTTAAGGTCGCAATAAAATATTTATGCAAAATGAATACTGATCTGGTGACAGGTTACATTATATTAGATATATCAAACATAGGTATACCTCTTTTGTCTCTACCAATTGTTTATATATAATACAGAATAACGCAGCTTCTAGAAAAATAACTAAAAATTTAAAATATTGTGGTTCATGTAAGTTACTGCAGTGATAAATTTAAGCATAATAATAGGTATATTCCCCTACTAATATGCCACACGTGCTGATTTTGTGCGTTCCCGTTAATGAATATTCATGACGAATTGTTTGTCTGTCGCAGAAAAAATGACGACGATTTTAAAAGAAAGGAGAAATTAAATTTTCACAACATTACAATTGAAAAAATTAATTCGTTTTAAACATAAGTATTATAATCCAAATTATGAGTGTTGTCCCGGTTATATGCTAAAATATGCCCCTGGCGGGTCAGGAATTGCAACTACGACCTTGGAAATATTAAGCATATTATCTAGACAAAACCCCATTATTATATAAATATACAGCTATTACACGACATATATTTTTTTTCGCTTGAAGCCGTTTGTCTGTAACTAGAACCATACTGTAATGATAACTTTTGTTGGCCATGGTCTTGTCTGCCATCTGACTTAACGATTTCTGTCTGTCCCTTTGGTATCTTCGAATTCCATCTATTTATCAAGAATATATATAAATCTTATAATTACTTTAAACTAGATCTTTGGTCCGTAATAAATAATGGATGTGAAATAAGATAGGTATAAATTTCTAAAGGTCTATTAGGTAATAATTAGGATCCCCAGCAAAATGCCGTTGTCACAGAGAAAATATATAGAAACTGAGAAAAAAATCTGGGACGTTGTCATAAGTCAAGTCATAGTCTTAATAAATTATGATTTTTTTTCAAATTTAAACATCTTTACATGTATACAAACGAACAGGCTAGACCTGGGCTGGTAAAATTGATTGAATTTCAGAATATAAACTTGTTTCTTATTGACAGAAACATTTAGATAGCGTTCCAATTAAAAACATGCAAATTCCCAAAATGTGGTACGACTGGTGAAAGGTTAAACCTATTTATTATTATCTGTCTATATTTCAATCATTTTCAGGTACGAACTAATAGCAAAAAACAATTTTTGTTAAACTGATTTCTAATAAGGAATATCAGTCTTCTTCAAAGAGGTTGATGGGTTCATCCTATGCCATACCACAGAACTTCTGCCGCTAATGAATCGCTACTTTCTGAAGATTGAGAAGAGTTATGTCTCTTATCCTTCGCCTTCCCCTTTGTCGTCTAATCCAGGAGCTTAAGCGATCGTCAGAAAGTTGGATTAGAATACTTAAGATACCACAAGATAATTTGAATTTTCGAAAGCTTTTTATTGGATTTGTTGTCCAAGTAGTGGAGTAGAAGCTTCTTATCCTTCCGGATCACCTGAGTTCGGGTTTGTATTGCAAGTATTTTTTATCTTCTGTGAAAAAATGACTAAAGCTTGCATCTCGTTTAGTTCTAAACATGTTAGCACAATTGTCCGTTGGGGGCTATCAGATGTACTGCAAAGAAAAAAAACCTCTTAAATTTCAGGGAATCGGAATTTGAATAAATACTTTAAATTTATTTAAATCAATATGCGACAAGGTTGATATAAGACAATACTGAAAACTAACAAGTTAATACTCTTGAGGACATAAACTCTCAGATGCATATAGATTGCAAATCACTTTACATCCGTAACTATGATTTTAAATATTTATTACGTCTGGCCATTTTTACTCCTTGCGTTGATAAACAACCGTAGAAAAGAATAAGGCTAACTCATTTTTAAGATAGTCGGTTAATTGTTGGTTACAGGGTTCACTCGTTTATGCGGTTCTTCCGAAAGTAAAAATCCGAAACTAAATTAGCCTACTTTAGGATTGTCACTAAAAACATAACAAGATTGACTTGTTTAGGCAGTAAGTAGTTGATAGTAGCATGGCCATTTATTGACATTTGGAAATTAAAGACTGAACTACTCATGTATTTTATGTTTAATTAAGTATCTAGATGCTGGACCTGTCAAGGATAATTGTACGTAATTATTGTCGTTTGAGTTTTAAATGGGAAAACATAAAATTTGCTCATATTCATGTAGCTTACTTTTAAAAAAATCTAGTGTAATAAGGGCGTACAATCATTATCTTAAATGTGACAAAAAATGTCTTGGTTGACAAATAAAGTTGCTAGACGCCAAAATCAATTATTTAAAAGAACTGAAATGTTGAAAACCTGTTATGTTATGAAAATAATACTCAATTGTCAGACAGAGAAAAATAGTGGCTTTCCAGATTTACGTTTTTGACACCATACATTTTGCCAAATTCGTTTGAAGATCTCATATGCAAATTGCAACTTCATTTTATGGATGTTTTTGTTTGATGGTCTGGCAAAGCAAACCATGAAGGAAGCTAGATTTTTTAGATAATCAGATTAATTAAGGCTTATTTGAAATATTCCTTAAGATCCTGTCCTCTACGAACTTTTTGAATGATCATCTTTAAAACTTCCGTTTGTGCCACCAGGCAAATTGCAAAAAATCAAAATTTGCTACCAGGATAAACTGTGAGCAAACTCACATAATATTCCCGGCACTCCGCCCCTCTGATTAAGCAGAGATTAATTTCCTTTAAATTGCATGCTTGCACACTGTGTATACGGTTCATGTAAATTTTCATTTATTGCCGTTGACCTGTTGAGCTGTTTAGGAGAAGATGCTCTCACAACGTGTGTGGGCAGGTCGACGGACGAACGGACAGACAGACCGAAAGACAGGATAATACCTATAGCCCAAAACATTTTTTTGCAGGGATATGAAATGGATCCTAAGTAACCTGAAATTGTGAGTTCATTTCAGTTCCTGCAAAAAGGAATAACAAGATACCAAAGAGGCAGACAGAAATCGTCAAGTCGGAAGACAGACAAGACCATGGCCAACAAAATGAAACGAAAGACAAACATAGA
>JAULBM010271038.1:0-16570 GCA_032357055.1 Geukensia granosissima
TAGTGTACGACGTGTTGCGGACGGACGGACAGACGGACAGACGGACGGACGGGGTCGAGCGGTTACTAGACCTGCTTCCGCCTTCAGCGACGCAGGTAAAAATATGGGGTATACTACAAATTACTAGTGTAAAATATTTTGATATTTCTTGAATGTGCACGATGTTTACCGAATATAGTAAAATATGACTGAAAATGTACCATTTTCAGCTCTTTTTGTGGTATATTTTTAAAAGGCTCAGAAGTTCAATGTAGAATACCCGTGTGAGATATCAAGAGTGCATTGTTCAAAGAGACAAGAGAATTTTGAAACAAACTAAAAGATAAAACAAAAATAAAATGATCAAAGGCTTTGAATCCACGAACTCCTTTACAAAACAGGAATGGGATCGGGTGCTCCGGAAGGGTTAGCATTCTCTGTCCTGTGCGCAACACGGAGTCCTTAAACTTTAGGTAAACTTATTGTTGAATAACCGGTGAGAGGTCCATAACTAGCTTAGAAACATAAGGATGTCATAATAACATTATAGTGCATGTAGTTTACCTTTATAAGTTAATATCCAAGTATCAATATTTTCTGAAGGGCGCATTTGTCTTGTAACGTAAATTACTTCAACAAAAATACTTTCAATCCAGATTTTTTCCCTATATTTAATGGTCATCATCGTGATTTGGTTGATCCATATATATCAATGTATCTCAATTATTTAAGGAAATGTTAACTATAATTCAAAGTTGACCTCTTTTTGGATTGGGGTCAACTGGGATTAGAAATAAAGGGTGACGGAGCATTCGCTTTAATTTCTGTTTTGTAGTGGTGTAAAGCAATTTGAAAAAATGCGCTCATTTTTTTTTCGGACCCCCTCTTGCTATACATGTCAGAGGAATAAATATTAAAAATCTATTCAGTCCCGCCACTAAGGATTTTTCCAGGTTAATTAATCTTAGCTAAATTACCTAATTATTACACAGAGTTGGCAAGGTATACTCCTGCTCTCGCGCTAGCGCGTGCAATTAGTCACTTCCGGCAAACAAATGACTAATTTTGTAATGTAAAGTCCCTGTACAGAATTAAAAAATTGGCGCATTTCAACACACCACGATTGCTAAAAAGTATTATTGCAAGTCACTTGCACTTTTTTCAATCTACAAAATAAACACCATTTTATAAGAATACGGTAGACATTTTTCTTTTACAACGTATTTACCCATTTCAACAACTCTGACATAGACTATAAAGCTAACTGATTAGGTGCAATATATATCCCGTTCTTTTGCAATATATTGAACTTGAAACACAGTATACACAATATTTGAAAGGGCAGTGACAGCTTCCTTAAACACATTAAAGTGCCTTGAAAGTTCAGTTGGTTGAGAATGAATAATCCCTTGTTACAATACAAATATAAATTGACCTCTTCTCGGATTAACGTTAACCCTGATTTAATATTTCGAATTCCAGGACTCGTGTTGCGTGCAAGACAGGGGATGCTTACCCTTCATGAGCACCTGATCTTACTCCTGTTTTGAACAGGAGTTTGGATTCCAATCTTTTGTTCTTTTTGTTACATTATATCTTTTAGTTTGTTTCAAATTTTTTCTTGTTTCTTTGGATTATGTACGTTTGATCCTCCCTCACACTAGACTCCTTAAAAATCATGACAGGTATTTTTTGCATCAAAACAGTAGCATTTAAATCCTACATTTTTGGGGTTTATTTTAGCAGCTAATGTTAAATGCAGATGTCAGTGTTTCTTTTTAGCTTTTGTGTGTCTTGTTGCTTATGTATTTTGTCGGTGGTGGTGATGGTATTGGATGCTAAGAATCTTTTAAGAATCTTGTTTTATATTTTTAAGGTACATTGTTTTTTAAAAGAGAATTTTGGTTTGAGGCTTTTGATTTCATCAATGATAATATCATAATATCGTGAATGGTTTGAATTTTATTAATACACAATAAAATGAGCCTGCTATAACCAAAAAATAACATAAAATAAAATATATTCCTCATAGTTCTTTATTAATGCTTATATATTTTGTCCTGAAAATTCAGCTTTGATGTACAGAACTCTTGCATTAAATGTCTCTTTTGGGCTTTTTCTCACAACCCTCTATCACCTCTGGAGCAATCTTGTCGAATTCCTCTTTAGTTATCTTTTGATCACCTAAAACATTCAATATGCAGTATTTACTTTATTTGATTTGACTTTGCGTTAGCAAAAACAGCAATGAAATGACAAAAAATCATCTTTTTCACATGTTTTTAGCACAAAGAACGAGGATTATCACATGTTTTTAGCACAAAGAACGAGGATTAAGGTGGCGAGAGATAATCTAGGCTGATTCTAGACTACATATTTAAATAACTACATATTCATTAACAGCAAAACAGTTCATGTCGGAAAGTATACGATTTCTAAAAATAAATTTAGAGTTTGTGCGGGTTTGCCAAATTAAGAATTTAATTTCGGATTCCATTGATACAGTTATGAATTTAGTACGGTTTAGTAATAACAAGAACGATATACACTAAAATTACATACCGGAGGTAGAATCAAAAGCTTTGAAAAGCCTCTTTGCCAGTCCCATGTCTGGGAAAAATAATTTCCCCATTTCTTCAGGTGTTATGACATTGTCATCATTTTCGTCATAGACGTTAAAATCACATTTGTCCACCTGGATAAGCAGAACAAACTTTTCTCCGTCCTAAAAAATAAATTATAGTTGTCTTATCTCCTATTTGAATTCAAGTCAACCCGGAACGAATGAGACAAACAATGGTTACATAGTAACAGGCTTCCTGATATACATTGATAGCATATGGACAAACAACTTGAGGTTTAAAAGCATAAGAGAGAATGACTTTTGCTGATTATGAACAATGATTAGGTACCATGATTATGTGATTTCAAAGTCTGGTTGTTCAGAATACTTATGAAAGAGATCGTTGTCAGAAGTTTACAACAACAAAAAAAAAACAAAAAAACTCTAAAATAGCGTTTGTTATAAAAACGTAAAAAACAGTTGCTCAGAAAGTGTATACATCCTCTGTTTATGACATTACAACTAATGGAATGAATTTAATATTACTTTCGGTGAGTCAGAATTGAAACATTTTTGCAAACAGGAAGTAACTACCACACAGTTTAATATATAAAACAGAAGTTGCTCATGTGCTCCTGTTTGAAAACACTGTTGTACGAAAAGTCTTGAAATCATTTATGGAAATTTCAGATTCAATATAAAAATAAGAATGATTGTCGATGAGACAACAATAAACCAAATTTAATCTTAAAGGCCTTCAATAATAAAACTCAGTCCATACCTTAACACCAGCTTAATAAGGCCCCACCCAAATACAAAATGTTAAACTATTCATTAATCACGACAATCGACATTATCAATTAAAAAAACGTGCACGAATAACAATAATTGACTATTTAAACAACAACTAGACAACCACTGAACTACAAGTTTCAGGATGGGGACAGGTACATTAAATGTTGAAGGGTTAAACCAGTTTGTGAGCGCCCGACCTTTCCCCTTACCTGGGACAATAGTGTGACAATTCAGCAATGAAAACACACGATAAAAATCGGTCGAATCAATTCAATGGATATATTAAGATTTAAGAAACTATCTCAGATGTATTGAAACTGTCGGGATCATCCAATCTTCAACAACAACTACGAAATATAAATTTTAAGGGTCAACAAACAAGTTAAATATCATTTTTACAGACTAGATTCGAAATAGTACATATGCAGCCTTATATTTTACGAAATTTATACATAAAATAGCTTAGCATGCAGACGATTTTTTATTCTTTATTCTTTTTATTTTAAAACACTGGAAATGGGGAGAAGGTTGCCCATTTCTCTTTTATTATTCAATGATTCTGAATATATTGCATATTTTACTTGCCAATTTGGCTGCCCGTCTTTTCCCCCAACTGTAACTAACTCCAACTGATGCACCATAATTTCCACGAAAATTGGTATATCCGGATCCATGGACTGACCATCCACCTTTGCTGTATCTTACTCCACCAGTTAGTACACCATTTCTATAAGTGCCATAAATACTTCCATTGGCTGTGGCATTGTCGGTATTTAGATATACCACAAACAGACAGAGGAAAAGTTTCAGCATCTACAAGTTAAAATTTCTGTACAAATGTGCATAATTGTTGTCACTTAGACATGTAGAAAACAACAATATAACAAACCAAGGGTATGCCATACATTAAAAAGCCGATATTAAACTTAAATTATCTCAGGGGAATACAAGCAACACAATTTTAATTAAATGTTTGCTAAAAATTGAGATTATTTTAGTACAATTAGGCGTAACAGTCAAACAATAAATATAAAGAGTTTGCGCATCATACTTTTAAAATTGTAATTACATGTGTTGAATATAAAGTTAAAAAGTAATTGGAAAACATGAATGAGTGCAAAATCATTTCTAGTATGATCCACGGGATTTTGAATTCTATATGAAATCGTACTTAAGTTCTTTTAGAATATTTTTTCTCATAGAAGTTAATACTAGTAAATACCTTTATCTGGCTCTAGAGATAGGATACTAGATTGAAAGTCCTTGTGAAGGCTTTTATAGAAGTCCGATGGTAACTGGATATCTTAGCTTTTTTTCAGGTTAAGCCTGTCATGCAATTACATAACACGCAAATCTCTCATTTCATAATTTAATATCTAGAAGCTTGTCAAATGGGCAGCATATACTTTTGAAGAGCAGGGGTTTTTAAGCTTTTGGAAATATAGTTTTACCACTGTTGAATAATTATGGCAGATTTTTTCATGATGGACACTTGTTCTAAAGAGTTAACTCTAATTACCATATTCAAACCAAAATATAAGTCTAGCAATATCCAAATATAGAACGAAACGTACTCATATCCAAAAGTAACAGATATAGGCAGCCAAATCCAAATACAGGAAAACTGTGTGTGTAGTGATCGCAGTGAAACCTTTCGAAAACCAACGTATTTTGTGTAAAAAAGAGGGTCATTAAGGCGCAATTTCGGACCAAGAATTTTTGCCAAAATATACAACGTGGGTTATATTTTTGTATTGAATAATGTCTTAAAAATCCAACAGTATTGTTAGTTAAATTGGTTCTACAACGTTCACATGGTAAATAGAAATTTCTTTAAATATGACATACTAGGAAGTTACATAATTAATATAACATATGATACATTTTTGACGATTTTAATATAGATCGCACAAAAACATTACAACTAAACTTTGCACAATTTAGATCAATTACAATTGTTTGGTTAAAATATATTCGTGATCTTTTGGTGCGATCATATCTTTTTTGACAAAAACACCTTAAAAATTTAGTATTTTTACACAAGATGTTACATTCCTGTTGTAAAATATCTTGTCGTTTTGTCAAATGACGAACAGGATTTACGAATAAGTAATAAATTATTAAAACCATGTTATTAAACAGCATTGTCACAAACTAAAAACAGTATCTCAAAATCTAATATTTAGTCTAAATACGGGACTTAATGTACATAATCCATTCTTCATCTGATATCTAAATCCCATTGCTGATTTTTTACATCTTTTGCCGTTTGTCTTTTAACTTCCGTGCCGATTTGCTGATAGATGAATCTAAATTGTCTTTGACCTGCCCTTTCCTTGAATATATGACCAATCCTAATATAACTACCTTAAAAATGAAAATCATGGACAATACTAAGAAAATAACCTTTAAAAATTTTATACTTTAATGAGAGGTGGGACGGAAAATAAGAATGTTATCAGAACAAAACAAACGACAATCACTACTTAACAAAACAAAGAAGAAAAACAGACTGAACAGAAACTTTTAGCATGAATAACACGTACACTGTAAACGTAGGCGCGATCAGGTGTTCTAGAAGGATGTGCAGATAATGAAATTGGCATTTTAATAAGCAAACACAATATGAAAACCACCGTGATCTCATACACTATTTTAATGAATTATAATGATTAAAAATTCAGATGATCTATAAAAGTACCGTAAATAAATTTAAAAAGATAGTTATGACTTATAACCCCAGCAGCCCAGTAGTTAGACTTGCCTGACATTAAATTTGAATTTTCAGTATAGTGTTATTGATAAATGCTGCCATATGCATATAATAACCGGATGTTTTTGGAGTAAGAAGGCTTAACTGGGAGCCTAAAACCATCATCACGAGGCAGTGATTGGAGTTTTGAATCTTATTCATTCAGCATGACTTGACGATTTGCGAATTCAAATTCTAATTACGTATATACCAAGGTAGTCAGAGATGATTTCAGTTTATGCAAATGACGTCAGTATCGAATTTGCCTTTATGCTTTAGTCTGGCAGATATATGATTCCTCATTCTGTCGGTATTCCAATGGGATCAAACTGTGCAATCCCTTTACCCCGATCATTTCCTTAATAAGTCTGAAGCTGATATCACACAGAGCCCTCTGCTGATAAAAGGGAAAAGTTGGCTCATTCTTTTGGTTTAAGTCACATTTAGCTACATCTATATAGATGATATTTGTTACTGAAAAATTCAAATATGGTGAATAAGTTGACCTCATCTATCCCATTTAACTTGATAGTAAAGTGCTACACAAACCGAAAGACCTGCTTCACACCTCGATTTTCACCTCGAATTATCGAAATTTAACATACCGTGACGAAGGAAATATCAATATTTTTTAATTAAATGAATTACAAGACGCACGCCACCAGTTAACCAGGAATTGCTTAGTACCTTTCCGGAGCACGTTAAATGAATTCAGTTTTGAAGGGTAGGATTTTGATCATGTTCTTCGAGTAGTATGGTTTTTCCTATGTTTGACTTTCGTTAATTGTGTTGACTACAGACTGTATTCCGCTGCCTCGATGACGTTCTAGGAATTTTTCTAAAGTGTATATATTTAAGAAAGTTTCTTTATGGAGCTGGAGTTCAATACCCTTCTTGAGCACTGAACTCTACTTTGGTTTTGTAAGGTTGGTGCTACACCAGCTATAGTTTTCAATGTGGTGTTTGTAATCTCAACCTGAGCTTGCTTTCACAGATTCGTTTTGATTCCATGCCATATTCTGTCTATTTAATGTCGATATAACATACAATTAAGATTTCTTACTGAATGTCGCCTCTAGGTCCACAAAAAGCCTTTCTTACATAAAGGTGTTTTTATCAGCATATGGCTTTTTCATTTTATTTTATAAATAAGTACACGTAGTACATATGCATGGTTGAGTTTAAGTCCAGTGTAGAATACCCATGTGAGAAATCCAATGAGATAAAACAAATTTGAAACAAACTAAATGACAAAAAGAAAACAAAAGGAACAAAGGCTTGGAATCCACGAACTCCTTTACAGAACAGGGGTTTTGTAAATGAGTTATGTTTTTATTTGCATATACCAAAATGATTAAGAATTGTACTGTTAGATTATGTTGACACTGTACCAATTATGTTCATACTACGTAGGATATGTGGGGCCTGGGTGGCTGAGTGGTCTATGAGGTTGATTTGACCTGTACTGATCACTGTAGTCTATCACTTATACGGCGAGAGTTCGCCCCTGAGCTTGTATCATACAAATACGGGTTGCGTTTAACTCGCATCGCACGTTATAAGGTTTGTCAGTTACCTGCCCGAGGTCGGGGGTTCTCTCGGGTACTCCGACTAATTCCACCAGTAATACTGACCGCCGAGATATGAATGAACTATTGCTGAAAGTGTCGTTAAACCCTAATCAAACGAAAAAAAAATAAGAAAACGTATGATATGTTTTTCCGATAGCGTACATATCTAATATATAAAGCATTGGACTTAATTATTGTTCCGTTAAAGTATTTGTGTCGGATACAAAACTGTTTGCACTCTTTACTAAATTGGTCTGAAGACAGTTTTTGATTTAATTCCTTCAATATTTCATTATTCATCACATCGTACATGTACCTCACCGTTATGCCGGATGACTCATTCTCACCAACTTGTTTTATGTACAGTGTAGAATACTCACCCAAAAGTGGACGGTCAAAAGGGACAAAACAAACACAAAACAAGTTGATAGATTAACAGAGAAGGAGAAGACTAGGGCTCCATGAACTCAATTACAAAACAGGAGAGAAGCAAGTGTTCCAGAAAAGTACAAACAACCCCTCTGTCTCCAGTTCGCAGCAAACGTCGTAGGAATCTATAAGTCTTATCTGGGTTGAAGTCAATACGAGAAGAATTCACCATGTTCAATTTATCGTTGAATTAACATTAAAAGGTCCACTAAAAGTTGCTAATTTGCGTAAAGACAATAACAAGAATAACAGTTTTATCACAATTCAATCTGAAAATATGCCAACTCATGTGAATAAAATACCTTCGAAAAATTAATACCTTACAAAACAGGTTTATCAATTGTGTACTTGTTGCGCTTCACTCATGCAATTTCCAATGAAATTTAGCACCAAATTAATTACTTAAAGTTACCATTGCGAACGATTGATTCCCAATAAAAATGTTCATACACATTGTATATATTGCTGTCATTTCCAAAAAAAATTGACGATTTACTTTAAAACTTAATAGTCATCGCGGGATAAACAGTTATTTTAGTATTCAATAATATTGCGAATATTATAATCTCCATTAAAATATAAAAAGTCAAGCAACAGATGTAATGAGTCCAAAGTGCTATATTAATAACTTAGACATGTTAGAGGTCGGTTGTAGTAGCGCAGTTATACCGTGAAATTACGTCTGATATGTTAATGTTAAGGCCATCATGTGATGACGTCTGATAAGTGTTGTTCATTCCCCACAAATATTAACATGTAGTAGCACACTTGCAATGTGTGATTACGCCTGATAACTGTGTTCGTATTCCCACGCGATACTAGCTTTTCTCTTTATCTGCACATCTCAGTCATCCCATGATACAAGGTTTTAATGAAACTGCTTACTTAATTTGGTTTAAGATTAAAGAAAAACAAAGATGTTTTGGTGGTAGCATAAAATTTCGCACTATTTGTTCAGGTTCTTTTACAAAACAGAAATGTAATCAGGTGCTCATGAAGGGTAAACATTCCCTGTCCTGCGCGTAGCGTCCGTTTTGGTCTCTTTTAACTTGAACAAGCTAAACGTCTATCTGAGAAGAGGTCAATTTATTGTTGAATTACCGGAAATAGGTCCATAATAATTTGCAATATACTAATACGCTATTCAGGAATCAATTCACGACCATAGTTTGAAAATTCCAAACTTAACGTGATGTATCATTGCTGTTGTATTTTATAAGACAACAGCAAAGCTCTATTCTGAAAATCTGACCTTGGTTACGAATCAACTGCCACACTTAAACTCTGTATGCAGGAGAATTAGAAATATTGCCACATAAATATTGAATATTTATAATAGGAAAGTTGAAGTTCTTATTGTCGTTATTTTAGAAATAAGTTTCCACCCTCAGACAATACACTATTTCTAGGTTCGTTTCGCCATTCGGTTTTTATATAAACTATCACGGAAGTCACGTGACTATAGACAAACATTCCAGAGTTGTCAATGTAAACAATAGCTGCCGTTCCACAATCTTTCGTGTGAAATGGTAGTAAAACATTGCACGTGGGGGAAATGCCTAAGCGTAAATCGTTAAGTGATAGTCCTCGAATATGCAGACGTGCTTTTTCTGAAATTTCCATGCAAATTTGTAGATTTTGAGACGTGTAAACAGTAGGTCAGGAGCTAAGTTGTTTTATCAGAATTTTTCAATCTTGGTCCGTGTAAATTGTATTCTGTATCTTTATATAAAGTTTTTTACATGTTCCAACAGCTGAGCTTAAAGTTTTTATATAACTGTTAACTAGGTGGGCGTGAATTCAAGACATTAAAATATAAATAAATAAAAACACACAGACCACGGAGTATTGTGTTTTTGTTCCCAGCCAGGTAAAATGTAATCTGTTCAGGTATGCTATTCTTTATTCTTGTAGGTAAACTTGCATGCAGCCTTTCAAGATATATTAGTGACTGTGTTAAACTGATTGGCAGAAAGGACCGGTGCAAATTGCACTTGGACAGATAGTTCTTGTACTGGTATTGCTTTCTTAGAATAACACTTTTTTACTGACACTACCCACAGGACATATATTTTCCAAACAATTATGCTTAATTTATGTTTAAATTTTATCAGCAATTAAAACACGAACAATTATGCAAGAATGTGTAGTATTGGCTTTAAAAAATATCGAGATTCTTCATGAATTTCATTGAAATACAAAAAACCTTGGCAAGTAGTTATTTTAAAATATGTATTGAGCATAACTACATTGCACTATAGATGTATGAGATAACATAAAAGAAAAGTTTCAGTTTTATATGAAAATAAACAGAATTGGCAAGTAATAAAAAATATATATTGATCATAAAAAAGTACAATTAATATCTGTGATTTAACAGAAAATAATATTTAGTTAATAAATATGGCTTTGCTAGTGTTGCCTGATACATAGATAAGAACTATAATTTAACTGTTCAGTCAAATCTTCTGATTTTCCATTGATTTTGTTTGATTAATATAGGATTTGTCAAACAGTACGAAAAAACATGTATATATAGAATAGATACTAATTATTATTGAAATATGAGAAAAATCAAAAGTTGCAGATGTTATATTATAATCCGATAGATATTGTGTCATCTTGAGAGACAAATATATAGATTTTTCAAGTTCTTTATTTAAATACAATAAATCTTGGCAAATAGTAAGAAAAATATATATTGAGGATAGATACTAATTATGACTGATATCTGAGAAAGAGCAAAAGTATGGTTTCAGTTTTCATATATTGCTTTGCAAGTGTTGAATTATTAACCGATAAGTATTGTGACATCGTGAGAGATAAATATATATAATTTTCATGTTCTCTGATGAAATACAATAAAACATGGCAAAAAGGAAGGAAGATATATATTGAGGATAGATTTTAATTATGATTGATATGACAAAAAAAAATATGGTTTTAGTTTTCAAATATTGCTTTGTAAGTGTTGAATTATATAGTGAGAAGATAATTATAGATAAAATTTTCATTTATAATTTGGTATTTCAGGAAAGTCATGCATCCTGGTTCAAACTGATATTTCAATTTGTCTAATTATACTTTTTATTTTATTATTCCGATCATTAATTTTCAGTGTTATGATAAAAGGGTATATATTCTTACTTTTCGTTACACTATACATTTAATCAGTGAGATAGCAAAAAGGTTGCAACTTAAATTTAAAAAAGAGAATAGAATATGCCAGAAAGAACCAATTCACGTCTTTTCTGCATTGTGTACTGCATAATTTCATCTCGTTAAGATATTGCCTGTGTTAAGACTTTTATTTTTTTGCACCAGTCTGATGTGCTGATAAATTTTGACTGGTCTTTTACAGTTGACTGATGAAATTTATACACATTTACCATACCCAAGATTTGAATATTTTCAAATTTATAAAAAGAACTGTGATACGTTACATGTTTACATGAATGATAACTGAAATCTAATTGTTAAAAAATACTATAGCAATTGTGGACATCAAATACTTGAATATAAGGGACCAACCATTTACCCTTAATATAGGGTGTGTCTCAAATTCTCCGACAGAATGTTCTTGTTTGTGTGCTTGGCAAATGTAAGAATTTAGCAGCCAACAGTCATTTTTTCAAATTTAACAGTACACAATATAAGTGGAAACTGACTTCAGAAATGTTTTTTTTTTCAAGTTGTATGCATGATCAGAAAATTGTGGAACGAAAGAGAAAATTTCCATCACAAAAAATCTCATTTCTCACTGCATGGAATGATTTGAAAATTGCTAAAACTCATGTACAGAGGAATATATACTATACATTTGTAAATGTTTGTCATGACTAGGCCAGTCCAAATTTATTTCCAGTTCTTTGGATTTTTTGTGATAAAAATTTGTGCGAGCGAACAATATTATTTGTTATAATCCCTTTATTGAAATGGCAAAACATTGGTGAGCAATCTCAAAAAATTGATGCAAAAAACAACTTTAAGATTATTTCCTTCAGTTTTGATTTTTTAGGAGCAGCGAACAAATTTTTATTTTAATATTTAGGAATAACAGTCTAAAAAGTTGGATAAAATGAAGCGATTTAACTTTTTATTTTAAATTTTGAACCCATAGTATTAGAAGAGAATTAATCTCAAGAACTATTAATTAATTTTGAGTGGCCTTGAATTTAAAATTTGCAATTTTTCAAACAGCTTTGGCAACACAAAACTTGTATAACATTGTTTCATTTTAGTGATCAAATTTGTGGAAAAAGATTATCAAACATTACAGGAACATCATCAATACCCAGTGTGGTATACATGTAAAAAATTTGACAAGGTCACACTTCATAAATCCCTAGCTGACCTTGAATATGATAATAGTAGTCGCTGTACGGAAGAAGTTTTAGTGTTCCATTTTCAAGATAAAAAATTCTCTTAAAAGCAGCTTCTTTTGTTTGTTTATCCCGTAAAATAAACTTTTTTGCAATCAGCTTCGTCGGTTGGGTAGCAAGAACAAGAAACACAACCGATGCTCTACTGTCATGAGACTGTAATTCCTCTGTCTATTAAATAGCGTTTTATATTAAGGACGAATATGTTGTCGAAATAAATGACAGTTTTCTATGACATTTTGATTAATGTTTATCGTAGCGACGAGGAAGAGAACCGAGGAATGTTCATAGTCAAGTGACTTCCGAGTCTGATTAAAGTAAAATATAGATTTTTGATAGAACTCGGATATGGCCTATTTCAAATTTATGAATGAACAAAATAATGTTACTCTTCGGATAAAAAGTAACCTTATGATTATCTTAAAGACTCTAATGATTAAAAACCAAAACTTCAAATTTCAATGAGCTTCAATAAAATGTTATAAGTATAATATGTATTATTTTTGTAAAGCGGTATTTGAAAAAATATTATAGTCTACCTTAAAGTGGTAACACTTCAAAATATTCATCCGCAATCTTTTATATTAGGAAGCTAACGAAAATACGTCAATCAGATAAAATGGACAAAAAGACAGACATGGAATCTCTAGAACATAAAGAAGGATGAATATGACACATTGTGAAAATATGAAACAAAAACGCATACATATATACTCTGGCACTTAAATATGGAATATTTTAATTTTCGACATTACATTAGAAATAGGTATGACTGGAATTTTTCAAGCAAAATTCTTGAATGAAATGGCAAATAAGGCCTGCAGATAATATAAGAAGATAGGTAAACAATAAAATCGGATGAAATAAAACATTTGAACGGATTCTTTGCAAAATAAGCATTTTTTCACAAAATGTGGGTTTCAGAACTCATTGAACTAGCCATCGGACAAAAATCTTACATAAAAGACTTTTGTACCTTGAAGTAAGATAATGAGATTTGCGTTAATATTTTTGGCATTCTGGCTCATAGCTTCTGCATGCAAGCCTCCAAACATGAATTTTTGACTTACGAAATGTCAATATTCTTTATTTATGACCAAGTGTATATTTATGAACAATGCGGACTCGATAAGATCCAGGATAAACTACTCTGTTCCAATATGTTATGCAGTTCCTTCTCGTTTAACCGTATGTATAAGTCATTTAACGATAAAGTGGTCGGTTCAAAGATATTACAACATTGAATTTAATTGTCCATTCTTTTTGTATTTATTTTCAACATCACAAGAGAAGACCCCTCTTACTAGGTGAAAAGGATATTCCATATCGGCCGAAAATATTGTGGTATCGATCGTAAAATGTCTCGATTAGATTGAATTTTAACGAGGAACAACACCTTTACATATATTTTTTCACTATGTTATCATTGCACAATGTCGCCAATGGTTTTTTTAAATAAAGCAATTGTTATTATTGTTTTAATATTTTCCCTTTTGAAGTGTGAGTAATATAGCTATTCCTAAAAATCCTGTCGCACTTAAGATATTATATCTGAGAGTTAAAAAGCTAAATTTATCAAATTGAAATTTGTTTATAAAAACATTTTCAATTATTTCAAAACGTATATCAAAAAGTTACTCTGCTCAACTAAGTTCAGGTGTGGTGTAAACCAGAACATAAATAAGGACATGTTGTGTTTATTATTAAACCCATTAAACAAGGTTTTGTGCAAATAGCAAGTCAAGTGTAGAATACACATGTGAGAGATAAAAATGCATGGTCCAGAAAGACAATTTTTTTAAATATTCAAGAAAGAGCATTATTATTTACTTATGCAGGATTATTAGTTTGCGGCGATTTAGAGCTTTTCATGGGGCGTGGTATTCACCCTTGTTTCAGTCATTGTGGAGACCTCTTGTATTTTAAAATTCCCCTATTTTTGTCGTGTTTGGATAGCATGTCTCTGACATTTACCTCATATGTTTTCATTTTCATAAGAAAATCACGATTACAATTGAAGTTTTCTGGAGAAAAAAATGATAGTGAAATATTCGTTAATTGTTTAATTAAGAGGAAATTGTAATTCCTTCATTTATTTTTTAATCTTTAAACTTATTTTGTTTCAGGTTAGAAAAGTATCTGTTTCAATTAAAAAACTTTAAATTGATTTTATTCTCGGAAGTTTTCCGATGTTTTCCAATGATATAATGCTAGATTTTTCTAGAAAATTCGGAATCACGTGTTCAATTATGAACAAATAAATAAACCTAAACATTATTTGTACTTGCTTTGTTTGTAATTGTGATTAGTTCTGAATTTTTGTGAGATCTGTATAGTATCAAAATCGAGAAAATCAGATGTTGTATCAATTGACGAAATTTCTTGGTAATTTTCACATATTAAATATTTTTCCATGAGACCGCTGCGGAACCTTTTATACTAAGAAAAACTCTTCGATGTTTCTCTTTATAGACATTTTTCAATACAGATTATATTGAATAATAGATATGAGCTACTTTTCATTTAGGACAAATTCTTGGGCAACAAATGTGGCTAAACTATCCTCCATCTTTGAAGAATTTGATAATTCAGTGTAGAATACAGTGTACAATTTGGTACAAAAAGTTTTTCAGATTAAAGAGACCACGTCCGTTCAGCCCATCTCTGGTCTTAAACAGAGACTGCATATGAACGTATTTGTATATACTTATAATGATTAAACATGCATTAAGAAAACAATATTATATCAGACTGATCATAACACTGAACTGTGTCTATTATTTCTTAAACCCGTTTGAGAAATAATGTTACATTCTATATTACTAAGGACAGAATGTGAATAAAGATGAATTACTGTTTTATCTCATACCCTCATATCTCATATTTTCTCGGATTGAACCCGGATTAAAATATAGGTGTTGCACGCAAGACAGGGGGATGCTTACCCTTCATGAGAACCTGATCCCAATACTGTTTAGTGAAGGAGTTCGTGAATTCCAAACCTTTGTTCTTTTTGTTTTGTTTTTCGTTTTTCTTTTAGTTATTTTCACATTTGTCTGGTCTTTTTAGCTTAGCACTTTTGATCTCTCACATGGGTATTCTACACTGGACTTACACAATGAACATGTATTGTGTTGACCAAACCGATAATAAATGTTTTAATACCCTACTCATTGTGGAAAATTGAAAAGGAAGTCGTTGCATGATTTGAGCTTTAGACTCGTTAACTTGCAAAGGCTACAATTTTAAGGACAAGGTGCTGAAAGAAAATCTACCAAATTTTGTGCGATTTCCTTATACTTTATATTTGAATTTTCGATCAATATGCCATAAATTCATATATCACTCAAATTCCAAAAATCTGTTGGAATGTCTCAAATCAAGGTTCCTTATCTCTTGCAATAGCATCAAAACATTGATTTTTCCACCCTTTTTACTAGTATTCCACATTCAAAACTCAATAAAAAATTAGACTCAAGCAAAGAAAAACTCAGAAGATGACATTTTCGGGATGCTATATTTCTTGTTTGACAACATTTTTGTAATGTAACAGACTGTCGGCATTCCAATGGGGACCAACTGTGCACACCTTCTCGCCGATTTATTCCTTTATTCGTATGAAGCCGATTTCAAATAGAGCCTTCTACAGAGAAAAGAGAAAAGTTGACTTAATCTTTTGGTTTCACGATCTGCTATATAGACGATGTCCGTCACTGAATAACTCTAAATTTGGTGACTATGTCGACCTCATCCATCACATTGAACTTGAAATCAAAGATACTACAGAAACAGAAATGTCTGCTTCTTACCTAGACTTACACCTAAAAATTGACAGTAGGGGCGGTTTAAGACATAAATCGTTGAGTCGGAAGACAGACAAGACCATGGCCAACAAAATGAAACAAAAGACAAACATAGCACAGTAAAAACAAAAGCTGGAGTAACACAAACCCTAGGAAAACCAGGGTAAGTGATTTCCTGCTCCACTAGTGGCACCTGTCGTGTTACTCAGTCGACAAATCCGTTGTATAGTCACAACAGGTTAAGACACGTATTTGTATTCACGACAGTTGGCAGATATCGATTTGTTATTGTGTAA
>JAULBM010271148.1:0-16563 GCA_032357055.1 Geukensia granosissima
TTCAGGACGAGAGCATATTAATGAATGATGATGATGAACCCTGCTTTGTACTAGACCGACACGCTGAGCCGGATTTTAACGTGCTAGCTCACGGAAGAAACAGTCCGCAGGAAGACATGCAACTTTACCCAGACACATCATTATGATTCTGGGCCTTTGCTCTTACTCCTTAATGCTGCGTGCATAGCGGAGAAGCAGCAAATACCAGTTTTAAAGTCGCTGTTTTGACCCGGCCGGGGATCAAACCCATGACCTTCCGCCCTCGAGGCGAGCATGCTAACCATAACACCACCGAGGCGGTCAGAATATGTTTATGAAACTAATTAAATAAGCCTTATTCAATTATTAATTGTGTTATTTCCGTGAGGAGGGGAAATGTAGGCTTGTTGAAAATTCGTTTCCTTCTTCGAAATGTTTCAAACTCAGATGACTACAAATCATTTACACTTCCATGTCATTTTATTATTTAATTTTTGATTATTGTCTTTATTTATATTTTATTATTGTTCCTGTCTTTGTGATTTACAGAGAATAACGAAAAGTTTGATTCAAATTTTGTTGAATTTGCCTTTTACTATGAAATTTTATTTCGAAGAGCTTATTGGTGAAATGTGTGCGGGACATTAATATATATACATATATATATATATAAATTTTTAAATTTTTTATATATTTCTCGACAAAGCATGTTTAATAAATGAAATAATGTTAAGTATTTAATGTATCTTTTGTAGGACCTCCGGTCTTTGTCCCTAAAAGTGCAAATGTCACACTTGGAAACGACGACGACAGTTTATTTGTTACATTTAACATTTTAAGCAAACCGATGTTCAGTGAATTGTGGATAATTATGTAAAGTAGGTGACTATGAAAATAAAATAATATTAACGAATTACCAGACAAAAAATAAAACACTTTCGTTCAAAAGTAATAATGTGACATCACAAGTTCAGGGTATGAAAGTTTTATTGTCTGCAAGAATTCTTCAAAATGGATTCTACAATGTGTTCGCAAGAAATCAGATTGGGGAAGGACATTGTGATCTCGAGACAAATTTATTTGGTAAGTTGCGAGTTAAATATAACAAATGCATTTATTAAGGATGACTTAATTTTTCCAAAGACGTAACAGCATAAAACATGTTCATCCTATATTTTTCTAAGCAAAAAACGTTCTTTGAGGTAAAAAACGTTTCCCCAAAATATGTTTAGCCTAATGAATTCATAATAAACAAAGCGACAAATACATTTTTCCGATTCAGACGTGATTGAATATGAATTTTAAACCTGACACGTTTACAATAATTGGACATTAGAACTTTTTTTTAAATATGAATTAACATAGATTAACTTCATGTAGAAACATAAGGTCAAATGTCGTTATGTATGGACTTTATTCTGTTACATTTGTTTTGTATATGAAATATAGGAAGTAACAACTCAATAACAAAATTAATACCGTTAATTTTCAAGTCTTGTTGCGTAATCAGTGTATGATTTTCCACACTTAAAAATCGAATTTGTACTTTATAGTATGTACAGATAAACTGCTACATTTTAATAGGAATAACAAACTAAAGACGTGTAATCCATTTTGTTGAAAGTGGAACGAAAAAACCTTTCTTTCTAAGAATCGAGATTTGAAATTACTTTTTTTCAGATGACAAGATTCAAATAAGGCTTTTCTTTATCATTTGTGGAAGCCTACTTGGCATGAGCATTGTTTATCTAATTATAAGTCATATTGCGATGTGCAGAACCCGTACTACAAATGAAATAATGGACTTGAATGCATCTGACGGACACGAATATGACGAGATCGGTACTGTTCATTATGATGTTGGCAACGTACTAAACCCTGCACAGGAAACGGAACAGACTGACAATGATGCTTTTTCAGGCGACCATGAAAATATAGTGTTACCTGCAACAGACAATAATACGGAATCCATTCTGAAGATTAATCAACAAATCCTTCAATGATGGATATATCAGTGATAGTGATTTACCTTCTTCTAGTTCCGAAGTGGATGATGAATACCAAAACCCTTATCGGACACCAGTTAATATTCATGGCAGATTAAAAAGTCACGTTTATACAGAGTGCATTGTGGAATCTGACACATCTGAAATTCGAGCAGATCAGACCCTACCGGTTAAAAACATCAATCTTGAATTATAATGTTTCGATTTTTATTTATATCTGTTATATGCAAACGTAAATAAGTATGGGAGAATTGAATTTCTTAGAACATTGAAATTTGATCGTTATGAGACATGGGTTGACAATATATTTGCAAGAACCCGCCCATCGCGTCCTCGTTGTACAATTGTGTCGCTGACATGTGATTGTTACGCACCGAAGTGTGATGGTCGCGAGCTGATTTGTATATGTTGTTCGCGGAAGTGTGATCTTAAGTAACTGTTCACAATAATAACATAGAAGTGAGATGGTTTATAAACATTCAGTTACTCCCCCGTTTACTTTTTATGAACTGACTCTGTCACCCTTAAATACTTTTGTAAAATCCTTTGCAATGTAAAAAATCCAGTTTTTTATTTGGTTGTCAGGTTAAATCTTTTTCTTTATAATCCCTTTATATTTTATTGCTATGAGAATAAATAGCAAAAACACAGGAGATTTGGTTCATGAAACGTAGATTAAAAAATTATGTCAATCAAGAGGAATGAACACCATCTTGACTTATGTGACTTATACTGACTAGCATGAAAAAATCGACATCACTATTCAGTTGGGGTTTAGATAATATTTGTGAAAGTGGCAAAATTAATCCATTGAAGAATTAGGGACACAAAATCTTACATAATCCAAACATTTATAATCGTATATTCTTTTCAATTTCGAAAGTTAAACCTCCATATTTCTCGCAAAGGCTCAAAATTGAATGTTTACGTTTATCAATTGTATAAAACCAATTATCAATGGGCAACAATGTAGGATTCATCATTACATTACACTTGGTCTAATCGAATATATTGGAAGCGTGTGAAATTTGTCTTTGTCTTCATCTTTTACAGTGTTCACTTTTCCTCTGGCTTTCAATAATAGTCCTAATGACCCATTACCACGATAGAATGACGTTTTTTTCCGCGTTAGTTGTCATTTAAAATTTGGTTTGTTTTCTGAATGTTTCAAACGTCACACAAGCATGGGGCATCGTACTTCAGCCTCTAATCTCAGTGTCTCCATCGCACTTCCGAGTCCTAAATCTAATCACAACGTTTTATTGCGATGACAACAATTTTCTTGGCATACAATTCTTTTTTTCTTTATTTTGCGTTTGCGTATCTGCCGCAAAACGTTAAAGAACTGAAGAAAACAGTGCATAAAGTAACAGATGTAACAAAATCAATCATTGGATCGTTTGTTCATCAGAATAACTTGCAGAAACACTTTAAAAAGACCATTTGTTACCAATGTTAATTATTCCATAAAGAACATAAAAAGAACATTAAACAAATGTGTATTTTTAGAGGAAAGCCTTTCAAATTTTAATACATACCATACATTTTCATTATCCCCGCTCTAGAGATAGCGCATTGATCATGTTTCGTTGTACGTACATACTGTAAGCCGTTAATGTCAAGGATAATCTCAGGAATCATAAGGCGAACGTAAGAAGACAAAATTTGGAACATTGATTACACTATGAGTGGGGACTGTGCCAAAGGTTTCGGAATTTTGATGTCACCCCAGGGGCTGGTCTATAGAGGTAGCCTTAAGTACATTTTTCCTTTGTCATGCAACTCCTGCTAGGTTATTTGGAGTACGGAACTGAAACTTGGTTTAATAACTGCATTTGGGATGTAGATTGTAGCAAAGTTTTGAAACTTTGATAATGCATCCAGGGTTGGAGATACACGGGTAGCCTTAGGGTACATAAATCCCTTGTCACGCAATCCTGTGAGGTATTATTGAGTACAAAAATGAAACTTGGCCCAGTAATTATACTTAAGATGTAGCCAAAGGTTTCGGAATTTTGATTATGACCAAAGGTGTCGAGATACACAATAGCCAAAGGGTACATTATGACATTATTGTTATACTTCATGAATATTAATGAGCTAGTTCACTTTTACAATTGGCTCTTTTGGGATTTGAGAATATTTTTCAATGTATGACCTGAAAAAGTCCTTTCAATATGAGTCAATATTTTCTGACTTACAAATAATGACCTGTAATATTGACCGCTCCTGGAAAACATTACGTTTGACGTTACGCTTCAAAGGTAAGCAATACGTTTACGCTTCAAACGGCGATACAGATATAGATAAATACCAATAATGAAGCAAGCAATGATTAAATCATCCGTGTGCGTCTTTCGTGACAAAAATGACAAAAGAGGGTTTTTCTCTCCGCAAGTTAATTTCAGTTTAATAAAACAATTGGTTACTCCTTGAGAGGTCAACACCAGGAAATAAGGACCCTCGACCTAGGATTTTCGGTGACGTGATCTTACCCGTTGGCGTCGGTTAGGTTTGGTTACCTCAAGTCCCAGGTCTTGGGATCATCATTTTCTCTTTAGATCCCCACCCCTAAATTATATTTATTATATCTCTAATCAGAAGCTATGAAATTGATTGATTAATGATAAAACAATAAAATACACACATGACCCGAACTGTCATATTTGAACAGACCTCACGTGAACTATAATGACCCGGTCAATAAAATTATTGGTATAATAAAACATTTAATTGCTCTTCATGAGGTCAACATAGGGAAATGAGGTCCCTTGACCTTACCTACTTGATGACTTGACCTGACCTCGGCCGTTGGCCTCAGTCAGGTCAGGTCAACTCGTGGGTCAAGGTCCTCATTTCCCCAAGATGACCTCATGAGGAGTAATTAATTGTATAATATTATTCTAAGTCGGCATGAAAAGTCAAGTTTCAAGGGCATCCCCAGAAGTCAGCTCCAAACGCACCCCTAATTCTGGAAATTGCAAATTATCTCAAAAACCATTCAGATTCCTACCTCTAAACCATATATATTCTAAGTCAGCATGAAAAGTCAAGTTCCAAGGGAATCCCCAGGGGTTAATCCCATTCCCTTATTTTGGTAATTACAAATGATCTAAGAACCATTCAGATCCCCACCCCTTAAACCATTATTCCAAGTCGGCATGATAAAGCAATGTTCAGGAGCATTCCTGGAATCAGCTCCACCTCCTTTTTTAAATTAAGAAATTATCTGAAAAACTGTTCAAATCCCCAGTCCTTAACCATTAATATTCTAAGTCTTCATGAAAAGACAAGTTCCATAAACATTCCCAGTGGTCAGCCCACCCCTCATTTCTAAAAAAATATCTTAATATTCATATTCACAATATACTTTTAAACACCAGAGTAACGCGAGGATAAGCAGCGTGGCTGCTTCGATTAGTTATACTTGTGTAAAAGAATTTACTCAAAATGTAAAACTGTAGCATTAAGTTCAATATTGAATTTGGACAATATTTAATACTAGTATATTAATATTACACTAAGAGCTTTTTCTATAACTCAATGCAAAATTAATTACTTGTTCGTCGGGCCACCCGCATGTCCAAAATCGTCGGCAAGAAAAAAAACCTTTGTCTAGCCGCCGCATCACAAACGTTTCCGCCCGCCACTTATCCCGAATTCGAAATATTTTTTTTTCAATCACCAAAACGTTTGAATGAATCATTTTCAGAATAATCGATTCTTGTTACTGTCATTGATAAACACCAAAAGTAAATGTTTATTTTGTATTCATGTTGGCCATCAGGCTTAACGTTGTTTGACGTATGGGCCTAGTTTAAAGGAAATTTATTCAAATATCTTATTGCATGAATCTACTCGCTGCAGTAGAACCAAAGTCCAGTGACTTGCAAGATGTCATGCAGTATTGTATCAGATGGCTCGGCATGCCAAAAAATATGACAACCATAACTGAACCTTGTGTAATATAAGACCCTTTGAATATTTCATTGACAGTTTTTCTTATTTGGAACTAATTTTTTTACCAATTTTTTATACAGATTATTTTCCTTTTCATTTTGTTCCTAAAACTTAATGTGGTGCATAGATTTTTTTGCTGTTATTACTTTTGTTATTATGTTGCGTGATTCATTAAATATATATTGTACATGTACTGATTGGCCCTATTTGCACATTTAATAGTACTTATATTTTTCTGGGTGGCACAAAACTTTTTCCTGAATGGCACAGACACAAATGTTTAAGACTTAAATCTTCAATTGTTTTATGTGGAAAGTCTTTGACTAAGTCAGACTCAACACGATCACTTGGTCTTGTCACCCTCTTAGACAAACGACAGTTTTGTTGATGTAAAACCTACACCATAGTTATAATGCAAATGCAAAAACTTAAATCAGACTAAAAACCACTTATAAAGCTTCAATTTTTCATCACAAAAATATTTTACAAAGCACCACATAGGTCATAACATTGTTTCTCGGTGTACACAGACTAAAACCTTGCTGAAACTTGGAAAATGAAAACATTAAAGGGGTCAAAGAACAAAACGAATATAATATTGACTATTATTGACAGCTAATAAGGTTTCAAAAACATAGAAATGCCGCCCATTGTCTCAATACAACATATGTTCAATTTATTGCTTTAGTAATCAGGAAAAATCAGGAAAAATTGTTGCTTGTTTGAGGCAGGCTGCTTGCAAAAATTAAAAATAAAACAACTTGTTGCTTCCATATTCAAAATCCTTCAAAAATACATTTAGTCAAATAAAAAAAATAGAAAATATCGCTCGCAGGCACCTCCACCAAAAATACGAAGAAGTAATTAATTTGGCTTGGTTTAAATGTGTTAGAATTATGGTTGCAGTAAAATTTCTAAAATAATAGAAATTAAGCAAATGCCTTTGCTAATTAGGTTTTATAGAGTTTATTATTATTATTATTATTTTGAAATGATAAACAATAGGTTACATTGATTTATACTTTGAGAGTTAATTAAATGCTAAACAATATCATTTTGCCATTGTTATGTATTAGTATTATCTGAGAAAAAATAAAATGTTTAATTTGAGGCAAAATACCACATGTTATCAAACTGTATTAAAAGAGTAAATTGGTAGTACTGAGGATAAATCAACGTCTTCGTTTATTATTAAAAAACCTTTATAAACAGTGCTATGTTCTGTTGTATGGACTTTACATATGTTTTTTCTTTCTTTGTTTTATTATTATTTTTATCAATATAATTATAATTGTTTTCATTGTTATTAATATTGATTAGTAGAGTTATTGTTTCTTCTGTTATATTGTTATATCACATGCACATAGCTTTGTAATTTAAATACAAGAATATTTCATCAGAACTATACTAAACAAATCATCATTTATGTACCTGTATTATACGAATAGTTTATATTTAGATTTATGGCTCGTGAGTGCAACTGTTGATAAAATGACACAATGTTTAGCAATAACTCCTTCCATTCCGAATTTACATCATCCATACAAAGTTCATTAAGGATTTCAAATGCTGTCAAATAGTGATTTATAAAATTCTGTCGATAATATTTCTGCATTTCTGATAAATTCTTATTTTCTTATTTTTTAACAATGCGCCAAGGAATATTCTGTAGTAAACGAGCGGGGATTAAAGTGCATTCAGCTATAACATTGTTTCAATGAATTATAATCTATATAAGTCCAGCGTAGATTACCCATGTGAGAGATCAGAAGTGCATAGTCCAAAGAGACAAAACAAATTTGATACAAACTAAAAGATAAAACGAAAACAAAAGGAACAAAGGCTTGGAATCAGGTGCTTCAGATGGGTGGGTATTTTTTATACGTATTAAATAGAATGAATGGAAAGATTTCACAAGGTATTGACCCTTCCAAATCTGATTAAATAGAAATCTGTCGAACTTCTAAAAAAACACAAGCGAATATAAATGCTTATGAAAAATTGGTAGCTGAGGGACTGGCCTTTATTCTATATACTTTATTTTGTAATGTGTTGTAAACATAAAACATACATGCACTCAATGTTTGTGTTGAACTAAATATCCATTTTAGAATTGTATATATATGTATCTATTTTGTTTTGAAATTATATTTTTTCCATTTGTTACCTTTTTCAAGTATATATTGATTATATATAGTTTAACTTAGTCATTAGTTTGCTCCTTTTTAATTCAATAAACTTACTTTATAATTAACATGAGACAATTTGTTAGCGGGACACGGAAAGTCTTATCTCGGCAAACAGGAGTAGGCCCAAGTCCGGCCTTAAAAGGGAGACATAGTACACATATAAGTACTACTACTATAAGAAGGTTTGCAATCCAGTCACATCCTCACCCCACAGGAATCGCTAGGATTACACTGCTTCGGATGGTGTGCTGAACAGAGGCCTCTACGACCAAGTGCCTTTACCAAAATAATCAAGCTGAATCTTTGCTCTAATTGTAGAATTACTCTTATAGTTAACTCTTGACCACTGTTGGGAATTTCATTTCGGCCTTTTTACCAATCTTAAAACAAAAGGCAAAATTTAACGTTTTCACATTTTACTTAAAATTGAAAATTTTGCTTGAAATCAATTTGAGTTCATTTATTTTGAACTCGATCGATTTTGATTAATAAATTGAAATTTTAATATGTTTCAATAAATTAAGTTTTTTTCACTTGTACATTCAGTAAATAAACATTGTTGTTTATTCACCTTTGTTTGATTATGCCAATTCTGTTTTAATGAACACTACACGCCCCGGAGCTGGTGCATAAAGCCTCCTGTTATTTTCTGTTTCCCATGGTAAAATTAAAATTTTTTACATCATTATGCCTTACGTTGTGGATCATTGTCCATTGTGGATGGACTTTGGTGTTATTTGTAGATGTTTGTGAATTATACTTTTTGCATGACACAATCATACTACATCTTCTATTTCTATACCTAGGTTTTTGCTGGTCTGGGGTCGATATAAATCTCTTGTAAATTGTTTGATGGCCTTCTTTCTATGAATAATTGACGTAAAATATTAAAACGTAGTTTTCCTGAAAATTGAGACTGGGTAATATTTTCAACACTCTTTACAATAACAAGCTCCTTGTTAGTACGGACGTTATTTGATTTGATTGGGGTTCATTGAACACTTTAAGTGTTGAGTAAAGAATTCAATGATCATAAAGGCGCAAAAGAATCGTTGCGTCAGAAGACAGACATAGCCATGAACAAGAAAATGAAATGAAAGACTTTGTCAAACCCGTAGTAAACACAACACGTTCTAATATTTTTCAAATAATACAAGTCGGGATGTGGACTCACACCGTCTAAATAAATAAATTGTTTCTCGTTATAATCATGATGAAATTATGTTTAAACAGATATTTTTAATTCCAAACATTTCTTGAAATAGTTAATTATTTGTGTGCATCTTTGCATTATGCAATTTTTTTCAATCATTTTTGTAATTTAGTTCTTTAGTAGAGAGTGGGTTATATTTATTATACCAGTTCATATTTAAAAGTAATTCCTAGACTGTCTGTTAAAAAGTCAACCAAAGTTTGAAAGAAACACAATTAATCCGTGCATTAGATGTAAACCAAACTTACCAAGTTTGATAGATAAAACCACAAAATAAAAACTTAACAGAAAAAAATCTGTTCCTCGTAAAGTTTCTCCGCGAATTTTTATTATTTTTTTCCTTTTTACCTTTTATATGATAACCTATATTTTGATTTATTTTGAAAGTAGTTGTTCAAGACTTATTTTCTTGTATTCAACAAGCTTGAATTAACACGAGTATAAAAACATGGCAAGGCACGGGTATTACCTTTTAGCTTTGACTATGAATACACATTATATTTGGTTGGTGAATACTGCCCGAGTAAAATATTATATTGCATGAGCTTGCGAGTGCTATGTATATTCTTTTTTGTAAATATTCATGCAATAAACCTTTAATTGTATTGCAAAGATTAGTTTTAACTTGATATGTCCTTTATGAAGTCACTTTTTGGAGGAATATTGCACCATCAGTTCTGAATACATTATTTATGAAATATTAAAGTGCTATAATTATACCAATTATACACTTTTGCCAATTAAGACAGTAGCGAACATTTAATATTGATATGTTTAACAAATGAAAGTTTAAATTTTATAAAACCAATAATATGAACAATTTGCTTTCCATATGCAAAGTACAGTTAAAGATAATGAGCAATTTTTCCTGCACGCTGTTAAAATTTAACATTGCACTGTATGTCAACCAAATCTTGGTGACCATGTGAATGCTTATTGATAATTGGCCCTTTGGATTTATTGATGGAAATCCAGAAATATATTAAAATATTTAAAGTGAGTAAATCTACGGTAAGGCAAGTGCAGATGTGCCTTCAAGTATTATTTGTTAATGTTTTATGCAATGGTTTGGAAAAGTATTTTGAAAGTAGTTTTCTAAATATCAAATTAACCGTAATTAAGGGAGTACCCAACGCCAAAGGTAAATAACTTTATAAAATCGTCTAAACGTTATGATCATATATCATTTTAAGTTAAAGCATCTGATTGACCAAACTTTTTAATGATGAAATTACTTTTAATCTATTGAAATACATGTAATTCCAAAGAAATGTTTGATTGATATTTCTTATAATTTTCATGTTTAACTTCATTTATCATACGGTATTGTAAAACAATTAGTTTTTTATGACAAAAATGCAAAAAATTTAAGTGAAAACACAGCAAAGCTTTCAAGACTAGGACACTAGTCCTAACAAGGACAATTTGCCAATTTTCTAAGTAAATAGGGGCATTACTCTTACAAAAATATTCGAAAAGGACACATCAGATATTATTAAGTTAAAGCAACTGTATAAATATTTTCTCAATCGGACGCGAAATACATTTGCCAGAGCCCTTACAAGGCGGACAGACGGACGGACGCCGGGAAAAACCATATGTCCACACCGCGTTGCGGCGGGGACAATTAACAGATATGGGTAAAATATCAGAGAAACTGCATTTCGGCTCGAAGGTAATTTACAAATCAAGAGGTTTCCACAAGGCCTTCAAAAAGCAACGAATGCCACTCGTGAAAAGCTCTTAATCGCAACAAGGTTGTTTATGCAGAAAGACAATTTTTCTTTTCCTATAGTTTTCTTTTCGTTCCATGATGAGGACCTGCATATGACTCCTTCGTATGGTGTTTAAATTTCACAACTAGTTCGATTTATCGTGTTTGCACTAAAGTTTCTGCCTTGAATGAACGCAAACAACCTTTTACTGGTAAACGTGTGCAGCAATGATACAGATATCACAAGCTTTACGAAGATATTATACTAAAAACGGCTGCAAATCTAGAACAAGGGATATCACATTCTTCATTCTACGAAAACAATAGATATAAACCATTGCATCTCACTGTACCATGAAACAAATTTATAAATGTTCAACGTTGCAGTCAGAATATTTAAACTTATTTTGATGCTGCAAATATTTAACAAACTTCTAAATCTAGTTTTTATGCTTTCTGTAAAATTGAGTTATATCTTTGACTACGTCGCTTTATCGTCGAATTCGAAAGAATTTTTTGGCTTCGCGATTATAAATAAAAAAGGTCCTTTTATTCTACCAGAGTTGGTGTACTAATGAATAACCTAGTAAATGTCTGATATGTAAATACAGCATTATGATACCGAAAAATGATACCGATATAATGCAGCAAAACTTCGCCACTCACTGCTTAAAATACAAGGATCCTTGGGTCATTTAAACAAAGTATAACACATGATGTCGAGATAAGTGAGGCTGACTAGCGTCTGATATTTTTCTTAAGTGTAAAGAACGTCTTTTAAAACATGTAATTATTGCTAATTCATCATGTACTTAGCCTACATGTTTATATTTTTATTTGCTTTGGTACAGGTATAAATGCCTATGCTTACCTTTGAAGGCGGCCAGGGATTAAAAATAGGTCGTTCGCTTTCTCTGCCTATAGTTAGAACCTTAGGGTATTTTGCACGTATATCTGGCGTTTAAGTGGTTATTAAGAATATACTTTGACGGGCATAAAACGTATGTGTTGCGCGTCTCAACCCTGCTTGGTACGTCAAACGCCCAAAATGAAATTGAAAAAAATTTTGGCGTATGCAGCGTGCCCGAGTCGCATTTCAGACATACCTTTAGCGCGTTGAACGCGCTTATAACTTATCAATAACGTGTCTATAACATTATACGGATAAATGCTTGACACTCGCTATTGTTGAAAACAATTTTTTAATCTGTATAAAAAATGTCTTGTTGTAGCGTTCTGTGGACGTACACTATTTGCATTCCGGCTTCCTATCAGCGTATGCATCTCGCAACTAACGATTATATAATTTGCTTCTAGCGTGTTTGCAACGTAGATGAACTTTGTACGCTCAACGTACGCCGGTCTACACGTCAATGTGTAATGCCGCTTTAAAAAGGCGTTCATTAGTTCGAGCCGGATGTACAAATACTCGTATTCCCTTTACAAAGGTTGTGCCGGGGAAATAATAGGCACTAGGTATTATCCGTCCTGGAGGGACTAGTCTTCTTAAAGGGGCGTCCCTGCTTGTCTGCGATGTATAAATTAACAATCCATCCAGAGGAAGTCGTTAAAGACACCCCGTGTTTAGCATGTTTAGGAAATGCCACGTCCTAAGCACGTTTAAAGACGCCTTTTAACAGCTCATTTTGAGTTGTCAGTAGGAGGCCAGTTACAAAGCTAAATTTTCCGTCCCAATCCAACCCGCAATTTCCTGCATGTGGCAGTCTTAAAGTTACTCTTTAACCGGTCCCTTGCTCACTGTCTGCATAATAACTTATTTTTTGTTAATTTGTTTCCGTCCTGGATATGCATGTAATATTTGCCGCTGTATGTTAAGGAACAGTCAATCAATCATATTCCTATGTTTATCTTATCTTATGTATGTTTTATTTGCTTGTTTTAAGACGTTGCATTTTTGTCATTAACAGCTTTTAAAAATTTCAGTTGTTTATTTTATTTTAAATGAAGAGCACTTAAAGATATAAGATACATATTGACCCGTGTTAAAGGATTAACAATCTACTTAATGACATTTTAGTATTTTTCCTGCTATTTGATAAAATTTAAACAGGATACAACATTATGTCCACATAAAGAGATATGTTAAACCTTTAAGTACCAGACTGATTGATATTTCCTGGGTATTTGACAATAATTATGACCTATGAAGTACTTAATTTGACAGGATATTTCAAATTTCCGCATAAATTGACAATCAATCCAATGAATAATGTACCTTTAATATCATTTTCTCTCAACGTTTGCGGCCGGTTTACAAAAAAAGTGATATCACCATTATTTTAACTTAAAACGGCAAAATCAACCCGTTGAATATTTTGACTTCCTATGTTTCAGTTCTAATGCTACTGATGAGAGGTTACTCCTTGAAATGTACATATAGCATACCTAAATATCCATATTTATCTAACATTGGTAATTTTGTATTTTGAAATCAGGTCGATACCTCTGCTGGTGGCTTGATTGATTGATTGATATACTGGTGTTTAACGCCACGCCGTCAGTATTTCAGCCATATCGTGGTGGGAACATACACAATATTTACTAAAATTAATAAAAGTAATATATTCAGTACTAAAATTGTTGGTTTGGTTTATTTACAAATAAAAATAGTCTTAAAAAGTCGAAGACTAAACGGTAAAAAGCAATATCACTGACAGAATAAACAAAAGATTTGTTAAAATAAAATATCACAGACAAAAGTTCATATAAGATCAAAAACATAATATACAACACAGAATTACAAAGCAAACTACAAATAAACAACAAAATTAGTGTTGGCCTATATTCGCGAATAAAGACCAACATCTGTTAAATACTTTAGTGATTTGTGATGATTATATTTTGCTTTGATGTCAGCAAAACTTTGCTGAATGAGCAGGTGATTAGTGTCATATTTTTATATTTACCATGTTTACGGAGATCGAAAATAAATTTTGGTTTTGGAAGAAGCCACGATGGTGTTTGGGGTTTATCTAAGAAGCAATTTCTTCAAGATCAATATTAGCCGATGTAATGTGGGTTTTCTTACGAATGTCGAAAGGTAGGACTTTATTTACATGTTTTTCAAATATTTCTTCATATAGTGGATTGAAAACACATTCGTAGGCGGGATTTTAAGGAAAAGCCTTCAACTTGGTTAGGTATTGCAAGGCAAGTTAATTTGTCGATTGTATAGTGAAGGTTCATTTGCCTTCACATATAAACTTTCAACATGGGAGGCGCGAAAGGCTCCCAGTGCAAGTCGTAAACCTTGATGATGGATAGTATTAAGGATTTTTATATACGACTTGCGAGCTGACCCATACACAATAGAACCATAGTCAAGCTTTGATCTAACAAGAGATCTATATAAATTTAATAAAACCGACTTGTCAGCACCCCAGTCGGTACTTGACACCACTTTTGAAATATCCAATACCTTCAAGCATTGGGTTTTTAACATTATGATATATGGAAGAAAGGTAAGTTTACTGTCAAAATTAATCGAAGACACTTAGTTTCTTTAACTACTTTAATTTGTGAGTTGTATAATTTTAGTTCAGGATCAAGATGAAGTTTCTTCTTATTTCAAAAATGCATGGCAACAGTTTTAGCACTAAAAAATTTAAAACCATTTTCTGTAGCCCATTTTTCAATTTGTTGAGAGAGAGTTGGAGTTGTCTCTGAATAGTGTTCTTATTTTTAGCTCTATAACAAATTAAGAAGTCATCAACATTTAAAGAGCCTTCAACATTATTTTGAAGGGTTTTAGCTAAACTTTTTATTTTGATGCTAAACAAAATAAAAGAAATGATACTTCCTTGAGGAACACCCATCTCTTGTTCAAACGGGTCAGACATAGAAGAATTGACCTTTACTTTAGCTCTATATTCACTGAAATTTCTATCAGTTAAAAAATTTTCTATAAAGATAGGACGTCAACCTTTCAACTCCATATCACAAAGATCTTTTAAAATACACATGTACCATATTTCCATGTTGTGTGGTACGCTTTTTCTAAATCGAAAAAGACCGAAACAACATATTCATTCTTAGCAAACCCATTACGAATAAAAGATTCAAAGCGAACCAGATGAATTGTGCTGCGGCCTTGTCGGAATCCACACTGAATGTTGGAAAGTAGTCAATTGGACTCGAGGAACCAGACCAGGCGATCATTAATCATCCGTTCCATTGTTTTACAGACGCAGCTTGTGAGGACAATTGGCGGATAGTTGGATGGATCAAAGTGATCTTTTCCGGGTTTTGGAATAGGGATAACTGTTGCTAGCTTCCAGATAGAAGGTAGATCTCCAGTTTCCCAAAAATCATTTAAAAGATTCAACAGAGTTTGAAGAGCTAAGGTGGGAAAATGTTTGAGAAGTTGATAGTGAATGTCATCAGGGCCATATGCTGTGTGATGGGCTTTTCCTAACGATTTTTTAAGATTATAATCTTCCAAATTTTTGGACCTGAAACTGCGTTAAGTTTTTTCTTTTTCCTTTTAAATATTCTGGAATTGAGGACTGTAATTTGTAGAAGAGGAATGCTTTGAAAATGTTTTTAGCCAATTTCTGAGAAATATCATTTTCAGAGGTCAAGATGTCCTGTCCTTCTTTTTAAATGGTGTAGATTTAGATTTCAATTTTTGCCTTTAATTTTTTGAATGAAATTCCAAACTTTGTTCATAGGGGTATGCGAATCTATTTTTGAGACAAAATTTTGCCATAACAAGCGTCTCTTCTGTTTAAATGTTCTGCGAGCTTTTTGCCCTAAAAATACGGAATGAATTGAGCTTATCTGAAGTAGGATGTTTATAAAAATGTCGTTCAGCCTTTCTGCGATTGTCTCGGGCCTCATCAAATCGTCATCAAACCAAGGTTTGCTGGGATGTTTAGGATTCGCCGAGGTTTTTGGAATAGTGCTATCAGCAATTGATATCAACGTTTCATTGATTTTCAGAACAGGATCAAGAATACTTTGAAAGACTTCCGTTTTTAATTCCTCTATGCACAGTTGTTCAAATAAAGGCCAATTTGCCTTATCAAACTTATAACGAGGAACTTTCCCCGAACCAGAAGGAAACAAATTTTGAAGTATTATAGGGAAGTGATCATTTTTGCATAATTCGTCATGAACTCGCCAGGAAAAGTCCAGTAAGAGTGTGGGGTCACATATAGTTATATCAATAGCTGAATAGAAACCATTGCCGGGATGCAGATATGTATTTGAACCGTCATAGAAAAAACACAAGCCATCTTTATTTAGTAAATCTTCCACGTTCTTGCCTTTATTGTTGAGTGAGATGCTTCCCCAAATTGGATTTTGGGCGTTAAAATCGCCCATTATATTAAACGGGGAAGGTAGCTGATCAATTAAAGTTTTTAAACTGTTTTGTTCAAGTAAAGAATTTGGCGGTATATAAAGAGATCATAAGTTATCTTTTTACCGAGAGAAATACGAACTGCAACAGCCTGTAAGTTAATGTGTAAATTGAATTTA